>SJYV01042091.1:186307-220539 GCA_006410875.1 Neotragus pygmaeus
CCTTTGCTTTTCACCTCTTTTCTTTCACAGCTATTTGTAAGTCCTCCTCAGACAGCCATTTTGCTTTTTTGCATTTCTTTTCCATGGGGATGGTCTTGATCCCTGTCTCCCGTACAGTGTCACAAACCTCATTCCATAGTTCATCAGGCACTCCATCTATCAGATCTAGGCCATTAATTCTATTTATCACTTCCATTGTATAATCATAAGGGATTTGATTTAGGTCATACTTGAATGGTCTAGCGGTTTTCCCTACTTTCTTCAATTTCAGCCTGAGTTTGGTAATAAGGAGTTCATGATCTGAGCCACAGTCAGCTCCTGGTCTTGTTTTTGTTGACTGTATAGAGCTTCTCCATCTTTGGCTGCATAGAATATAATCAATCTGATTTCAGTGTTGACCATCTGGTCATGTCCATGTGTAGAGTCTTCTCTTGTGTTGTTGGAAGCATAACTATGACCAAAGCTAGTGGAAGTGACAGAATTCCAGCTAAGCTATTTAAAATCCTAAAAGATGCTGCTGTTACAGTACTGCATGCAATGTTAGCAAACTTGGAAAATTCAGCAGTGGCCACAGGACTGGAAAAGGTCAGTTTTCATCCCAAGCCAAATGGGGAAATGCCAAAGAATGTTCAAACTATCACACAATTGCTCTCTTTTTACCAGCTAGCAACGTTATGCTCAAAATCCTTCAAGCTAGGCTCAGCAGTATGTGAACCAAGAACTTCCAGATGTATAAGCTGTGTTTAGAAACAGCAGAGAAACCAGAGATTAAATTGCCAACATTTGCTGGATCATGGAGAAAGCAAGGAAGTTGAAGAAAAACACCTACTTCTGCTTCATTGACTGTGCCAAAGCCTTTTACTGTACAGATCACAACAAACTGGAAAATTCTTATTAAAGAGATGGGAATACGAGACCACCTTACCTGTCTCCTGAGAAACCTGTATGCAGATCAAAAATAAACAGAACCAGACAAGGAACAACTTGACTGGTTCAAAACTGGGAAAGGAATAAGACAAAGATATATGCTGTCAGCCTGTTTATTTCACTTGTAGGCAAAGTACATTATACGAAAAGCTGGGCTGGGTCAATCGCAGGCTGAAATCAAGATTGCAGGGAGAAATATCAATAACCTAAGCTATGTAGATGATCCCACTCTAATAGTAGAAAGAGGAACTAAAGAGCTTCTTGATGAGGGTGAACGAGGAGAGTTAAAAAGCTGTCTTAAAACTCAAATTTCGAAATAACTAAGATTTGGGCTTCCCTGGTGGCTCAGCTGGTAAATAATCCACCTGCAATGCAGGAGACCTGGGTTCGCTCCCTGGGTTGGGAAGATCCCCTGGAGAAGGGCTACCCACTCCATCATTCTGGCCTGGAGAATTCCATGGACTGTATAGTTCATGGGGTTGCAGTGTCTGACACAACTGAGAGACTTTCACTTTCATATGGCATCAGGTCCCACCAACGTATGGCAAATAAGAGGAGGAAAGAGTAAAAGCGGTGACATTTCCTTTTCTCGGGCTCCAAAATCACTGTGGATGGTGACTGCAGACATGAAATTAAAAGACACCTGCTCCATTGAAAGAAAGATGTAACAAACCTAGACAGTGTATTAAAAAGCAGATATATCACTTTGTAAACAAAGGTATAGAGACTGAAAGCTATGGTCTTCCCAGTAGTCATGTATGGATGTGAGAGTTGGACCATAATAGAAGGCTGAGCGCTGAAGAATTGATGCTTTTGAACTGTGGTACTGGAGAAGCCTCTTGAGAGTCCCTTGGACTGCAAGATCAAACTAGTCAATCCTAAAGGCAATCAGTCCTGAATACTCATTGGAAGGGCTGAAGCTGAAGCTCCTGTACTTTGGCCACCTGATGCAAAGAGCTGACTCATTGGAAAAGACCCTGATGCTGGGAAAGATTGAAGGCAAAAGGAGAAACAGATGGCAGAGGATGAAATAGTTAGACACCATCACTGACTCAACGGACATGAATTTGAGCGAATGCCAGGAGAAAGCGGAGGACAGAAGAGTCTGCGTCCTGCAATCCACTGGGTCACAAAGAGTTGGACACAACTTGAAGATTGAATAACTTACAACATAGGATATTGGCTCTTTACTACTTGCATTTATTTTGGTTTACAACCAAAATTTTTCTAATTAAAAGAAAATTAAATATGTGTACAATATGAAAATAGGTTTTAGAAAAAAAACTGAGTTCAAAATTAAAATCTATGACACCATAAACAACAGTACTACTGCAAATACGAACTAAAGTTAATATCATACAGAAATCCATATACAAGTTAAGACTCTAGAAACTACAAGAGGTAAAAAATAAACAACTTGATACACATTTTATCAATGACAAAAGGAGCCAAGCTTTTATGCACCAAGAAATTCATAAACATATTGAGTTATTGGTATTTAAATTAATATAATACATACAAATTCTGCAGTGTGGTATTCTTATTTTCAGGACAAATAATTCTACCATATCACCATACACAAGATCAGACTAAGCATTTAACATTCATTCCTACAAGCTTTCTAAAGTCTCTATGAACAAGAAAAGAATGAAGTTATCCATTAGAAAACATTAACAGTAGTAATCTGATTTTTTTTTTAATCTTCTTTTCCTCTTTCCTACAATTTCCTACAATATAACTATTTTTGAATCAGGACAAGCCAAAACATATTTAAGTATTACATACTGAACACTAAGAGACTTCTGCTTGTCAATGAAAACTGTTGAAGGATTTTAAGCACTGAATTGACAAACCCTTGAAGAAACCAAAGGCATTTGAAAATTGCTTCATGCATATGATTGGATATCATAAACAAGCTTTTACATACTAATTCTGCATTACTTCAGACAAATCTGGACTCTGAACTGAAGATATAACTAATCAGATTTAGAGTTAAAAGACATCTAAAAATGAAAGGTCTATCAACTCAGGAGTTCCTCCATGACTTAGCTATCAAGAATAGTTCAGCAAAATGGAAGTTTGAATTAAAGGCAGCATGACATAGTGGGTTTGAAGTCATAGACTTGGACCTGATTCCCAGCTCTAACACGGAGTACCTTTCACTAACTCAAGCATTTCATCTCTGAACTTCAGCTTTCTCATCCATGGAATGAAGACAACGCGAGCCCTACAGAATTATCATGATGATTAATGCTAATGCATAAGACTTGTAAACAGCAGATGTTCAAATCAGAGCTTTGTTACTATTACATACTCACTGCTACTCAAACAGCAGGGGTTAAGACTGCATCTTCCAATGCAGGGGGCACAGGTTTGACCCCTGGTCAGGTCTCATATGCTCCAAGGTGTAGCCAAAAAAATTTTAATCCATATGATTTAAGTTTAGCAGATTAGATAACAGAAATAAAAAGTAACACAACTGGAAAACTAGTCTTTCCTTATGTGTACACTGACTTATAATACCTAACAAGATAGCCCATTACTAGTTTGTTATACAGGTCTAAGCGGACACATTCTCCACTGACAAGATACTCCTGTGATTTCAAGTTACTGTTCTCTTCATGGTACAGAGGAGACCCTTACAAATGAAAACTTCCTTTATAAATGTAACTTTCCCTTAAAAACCTTAACTTCTATCGCGTTTTCAGAGCTTCCACACAGCTCTTTCACAAAAATAATCTGATCAAAATAATCTTTATGCCAAAAAGGCATATTCTGTGATGGCGTATTCTGCTCTCCTTCACTGTATAATAAATCACCCAACACTTAGTGCCTTAAGAAGGAAAAATAAAAAAGAAGGAAAAATAAAAAAGATATCCCATTCCTTCCCCAAATCAAGATCAGCACTCATACTCTGCCCAGGCCAAGGAAATGGACCAAGGGAGAGAACACAAGAAAAGCAGACAACACAGAATAAAGATCTGGGCCCAAAACTGGAAATCAATGCTGCTGCCTTAGCCAGGCAAACAGATTTCAACAAAAGAAATAAATGTATGAGAAATCTCAGCATTTTTAAGAGACCATTTTCCTTATACACTGGAGATTCAACTAGATCAAAGTTGGAAACATAATTGGTGTTTAATAAAATACCTGTCAATCGATATATACACTTTTACTTCCTATCTAAAGCTTTTTATAAACAAGACTAAGTAGATCCTGGGACACTGGTGTAAAAAAGTTCATTTCAGGGGCTCAGTCGTGTTTGACTCTGCAACTTTTTTCCCACGAACAGTATGAAAAGGCCAAAAAAAAGTTCAGGATCAAATATTTTTGTGTACCATGTTTCTGAATTAACAGGTATATTCAATTCCATCATGAGTCCCTGAAAAAGTTACATTCTATGCCACTTTGACTCATCCACATCTATTTTCAAGCACTGAGAAGAAAGAACCCATCCCATTCACAACAAAGATAACCACTGCATACGTAAGAAAAAACAAGGAAAAAGCTAGTCAAGTATGAGGAACATTAGAATCTGAGGGCAGGAGCTTTCATCTCTATTGTTCACTGTTGTCTCTATATTGTCTAGAAGCATACTCAGCACATAATAGGTGCTCACTAAAATACCTGCTGACTGAATAAATTATTCTTTGAAAAAATAATTTTGGGCAACTAAAACAATGTTTTTCAATGTTGATTGTCTTCAGGCTTAGAAGAGTTCTGTTATTTCACATTTTTCCCAATTACTCTTATGGAAGAATACCTCAAAACAAAGAAAAATCGATTTCTTTTACATCATTAGACTATAATGCTCTGAACCAGAAATAAACAGNAACAATAGATATTTAGGGTATGAATCATTTAACCATGTTGCAGTTACTTTTTGTTCTTTGTCTTTAGTTCTAATTATGGTGTTCGTTTGTTTTGTGTGAAATACATTTTTTTAAGTAGTCCTATATTTTCTCTTCTGCTGTCTGATTTAAGATTTTATAAATATTTCCCATGTATTTTTCTACTTCCTCATTGTTTTCATTCTTACATGAATTTTCATTATATAGAAATTCATTGTGATTTACTGTACATACAGGATATAACTTTTTCATAATTAGTTCATTTTTCATGATTTATAGCCTTTCTCTACTTATTTAGAATGCCATTTTTTATCCTGAAAGTTCTTATCTACATGATCTACTCATATTTTTCTTAGAGAATAGTCTTCTGACCCAAGGCTAGAACCCATATCTCCTGTGCCTCCTGCTTGGCAGGCAGATTCTTTACCACTTAACCATCTGGGAAGCCAAAAGAATAGTACACTATAGTATCTTAAATATTGTTACCTTGTAGGATATTTTTAATACCTTGTAGGATATATCTTCCCTCACTATCATTCTTTTTTTTTTCTTAAGGAAAATTCATGTTTCCAGGTAAACTTTAAAGTTATTTTAGGGAAGTTCCTTTAAAGTAATCTCAGTGAATTTAAACTTTACTGACTTTTAAAAGCAATTTCCATTAAAAATATATATAATTTTACTATAAAAAGTTAAGAAGGTTAAAAGTTTAAAAAAGGACAGAAATATCTACAATGATTGATTAACAATTAACTATTCTTAACAGGGGAAAAGAGAAAAGCTTCATTATAGGAAAAACTTCACCCTCAAAGCCCTTCCAGTTACAAACCACAATCACAAGCTTGTTGATGCTTCCTCGTGTGTTGAAGAATTCCAGTCCCAGTTCATTTTTGTAAGTAAAATTACTGGGCTAAGTTGATATTTTAAAGATGAACATGCCCTCTCCCTTCGGATTAAGCTTTTTAAAATCTTACTGAAAAACTAGGAGTTCAGGTTTTTGAGAAATTTATCAATAACCTGAGATATGCAGATGACACCACCTTTATGGCAGAAAGTGAAGAGGAACTAAAAAGCCTCTTGATGAAAGTGAAAGTGGAGAGTGCAAAAGTTGGCCTAAAGATCAACATTCAGAAAACGAAGATCATGGCATCAGGTCCCATCACTTCATGGGAAATAGATGGGGAAACAGTGAAAACAGTGCCAGACAATTTTTTGGGCTCCAAAATCACTGCACATGGTGATGACAGCCATGAAATTAAAAGACGCTTACTCCTTGGGAGAAAAGTTATGACCAACCTAGATAGCATGTTCAAAAGCAGAGACGTTACTTTGCCTACTAAGGTCCATCTAGTCAAGGCTATGGTTTTTCCTGTGGTCATGTATGGATGTGAGAGTTGACTGTGAAGAAGGCTGAGAGCCGAAGAATTGATGCTTTTGAACTGTGGTGTTGGAGAAGACTCTTGAGAGTCCCTTGGACTGCAAGGAGATCCAACCAGTCCATTCTGAAGGAGATCAACCCTGGGATTTCTGTGGAAGGAATGATGCTAAAGCTGAAACTCCAGTACTTTGGCCACCTCATGTGAAGAGTTGACTCATTGGAAAAGACTCTGATGCTGGGAGGGATTGGGGGCAGGAGGAAAAGGGGACTGCAGAGGATAAGATGGCTGGATGGCATCACTGACTCGATGTACGTGAGTCTGAGTGAACTTCGGGAGTTGGTGATGAACAGGGAGGCCTGGTGTGCTGCGATTCATGGGGTCACAAAGAGTAGGACATGACTGAGTAACTGAACTGAACCAAAAGTAATATTGCTTCCAAGGGCCATTATAATTTATATATACATATTTAATTCAAAGTGCTTTTGCAAAAATATTTCAACCAATCAGTTCATTTTGGTCCAGTTGCTCAGTTGTGTCCGACTCTTTATGACCCCATGGACTACAGCATGCCAGTACACCTGTACATCACCAACTCCCAGAGCCTGCTCAAACTCATGTCCATCAAGTTAGTGATGCCATCCAACTGTCTCATCCTCTGTCATCCTCTTCTTCTCCTGCCTTCAGTCTTTGCCAGCATCAGGGTCTTTTCCAGTGAGTCAGTTCTTCGCATCAGATGGCCAAAGTATTGGAGCTTCAGCTTCAGCATCAGTCCTTCCAGTGAATATTCAGGACTGATTTCCTTTAGGGTTGACTGGTTTGAATTCCTTGCAGTCCAAGGGACTCTCAAGAGTCTTCTCCAACACCATGGTTCAAAAGCATCAATTCTTCAGTACTTAGCTTTCTTTATGGTTCAACTCTCATATCCATACATGACTACCAGAAAAACCATAGCTTTGACTAGATGGACCTTTGTTAGCAAAGTAATGTCAACCAATAAAATACAATAAATAATTCCTCCCTTTAGTTATTGGTATTGTAGGTTCTATGTGGAAATATCTAATTTTAAAAATAGTTATGTCTTTAGGTTTTCTTGAAGGACTATCATACACACACAGTATTGAAGCTTGCATTTATTTATTCATCTGATTGCTTTTTCATGTTAGAATCAGGCCTGGAATCCATATCTATTTTACTATCTTAATTACTATGCTGCTGCTAAGTTACCTCAGTTGTGTCTGACTCTGTGCGACCCCATAGACGGCAGCCCACCAGGCTGCCCCATCCCTGGGATTCTCCAGGCAAGAACACTGGAGTGAGTTGCCATTTCCTTCTCCAGGGCATGAAAGTGAAAAGTGAAAGTGAAGTCGCTCAGTCGTTCCCGACTGTTAGCGACCCCGTGGACTGCAGCCTACCATGCTGCTCTGTCCATGGATTTTCCGGGCAAGAGTACTGGAGTGGGGTGCCATCGCCTTCTCCACTTAATTACTATAGTTATATAATAATGCTTAAAATGAGGCAGTGTTTATCAGTGTTAAATCTTCCAACTTTGTTCTTTTTCAAAGTTGTTTTCAATAGTCTTGGTGCTTTGCATTTTTATATGAATTTTAGAATCATTTTCATAAATTTCTACAAAATTCTTGCTGGAGTTTTGATTGGGATTCTGTTGAATCTAGAGATCCATTTGGGAAGAATTGACATCTTATTAATACTATTTTAAGTCTTCCAGCCCATCACTTCATATATTTAAACTTTTAAAGTTTCTTAGCAGGGTTTTGTCATTTTCAGTGTACAGTCTTTCATTTCTTTTGTCAGGTTTATTCCTAAGTATTTTGTATGTTTGGATGCTATTATAAATGGCATTGTTTTAATTACTCTTAGTATATGGAAATAAATTGACCTTTGTATATGAATCTTATATCTGTCAAACTTGCTAAACTCACACATTAATTATCAAAGCTTTTTTGTAAAAAAAAAAAAAAGGTTTTTTTACAAAGATAATCATGATATCTGTCATTAAAAACAGTTTTAATTCTTCTTTTCCAATGTAAATACCTTTCATTTCTTTTTCTTGCTTTATTGCACTACCTTGAACCTCCAAGGGTATGCTGAGTAGAAGTACTGAGAACTAATCTTTATGCTTTGCTCCTGATTTTAGGAGGAAGGCATCAGTCTTTCACCATTAAAGATATTCATATGATGTTAACTGTGGATTTTTCATAATTGCCCTTTATCAGATTGAGGAAGTACCTTTCTATTTTATTCTTTCAGTTTTAGTGAGATATAATTGACATACATCACTATATAAGTTTAAAGTGTACAGTAATGATTTAATTTACATTCATCATGAAGTGATCATCACAGTAAGTTTAGATGAACATCTATCATCTCATAGAAGCAAAACTAAGAATTAAAAAAAACTTACAGTGTGTGAGTTGAAAAATATATTGGAGAGAATTAATGGCATGTTTGAAGGCAGGAGAAAAAGGGGACAACAAAGGATGAGATGGTTGGATGGCATCACCGACTCAATGGACGTGAGTTTGAGTAAACTTTGGGAGTTCGTGATGGAGAGGGAGGCCTGGCATGCTGCAGTCCATGGGTCGCAGAGAGTCGGACACAACTGAGTGACTGAACTGAACTGAATGGCATGTTAGATATTTCAGAAGAAAAGATTAGTTAAGGTAAAGATATAGCAATGGGAACTATCCAGAATGGACTGCAGAGAGAAAAGGGAATATTTAAAAAATGAAAACCATGAACAGAGCATAAGTGAGAAGCAGTACAACTTCAGACAGCCCAATATACATGTAATTAGACTCTCCAAAGGAAAAGGAAGAAAAGTTGAAATAGAAAGGAATATTTGAAGAAATCATGGCCAAAATTTTTCCAGGTTTGATAAAAACTATAAACCCACAGATAAAAAGCTCAGCAATCCCAAGCACAAGAAACATGAAGAAAACTAAACTAGGCTACATCATAAACAAATCATTCAAACCCATTGGAAAAGAAAATTCTTATGTCTTAATAAATTAACCCCTTTATTATTAAGAAATGGGCTTCTTTATCCCTGATAATATTCTTTGCTCTGAAATCTACTTTGTCTGATAGTAATATACCCACCGTAGTTAGCTGTTATGTTATCCTAGTTGAAACCTTTAATTTCAACCTATTTGTTTCTTTTTGTTTTTAAGGTGTGTTTTTTCTTGGCGGCATGTACTTTTGGGTCTTGATTTTTTTTAATATAACTTGGTTATTTATAATCACTAATCTTTTCTATATATAATTTTTGCCTTTTATTTGAATAATTTAAACTATAATATGATTATCATATTACTTTATATAAAATTATCTCATAGGATATGGTTTGGTTTAAATCTGTCATCATACTTATTTCCTATTCCATTTAGTCTTTGTTCTCATTTTCTTCTTTTTTGTCTTCTTTTCAATTAATTAAATTTTTTTATAATTCCATCTTATCTCCTTTTTTTGATTCATTCACCATAACTGTTAGTTGCTTTTGGGTCTATAACATCCATGTTTAACTTACCACAGGCTACATGATAAGTGATATTAGTCCACTTAGTGTATAATATACATATCTTACCATAGTATACTTTTATTTCTCTTCTCCAACCTTTTTGCTACAGCTGTCGTACATATGCTATGCACCACATATTACTTTGATATTATTTTTGTTTAAGCAGTAAATTATCTTTTAAAAAGATATTTAAATAATAAGAAAAAAAGGTATACGCTACCCATGTAGTTGCCACTGCAGGGCTTTTCATTCCTTTGTGTAAATCCATACTTCCATCTGGTATCATTCTGTCTGAAGGACTTAACATTAATACTCCTTATAGTGCAGCTATGGTGGTGATAAATTCTTTCATCTTTTATAAAATCATTACTTAGTCTTCTAAATAGTCATTATTTAGTCTGGAAAAATCTGAACAATCATTTAATCTTCATTTTTGAAAGATATTGACAAATTCTGGGTTGACAGTTTGGGAGTTTGTTGTTGTTAGTTTTTTTTAAGATGTTACTCCACTATATTCTCATATGCATGCTTGCTAATCAAAAATCTACTATCATTCTTATCTTTTTCCTTTGCTAAAAATTTTTCTTTGCTAATGGTTTTAAATAATTTTATTAAACCATAGTTTAGCTTCGTTCATGTTTCTTATGCTTGGGCTTTATTGTTTCTTCATCTGTGAGTTTATAGTTTTTATCAAACTAGGAAAAATTTCGGTCATGATTTCTTCAAATAGTTCTTTCTTCCTCAACTTTTCTTCCTTTTCCTTTGGGGAGTCTAATTACACGTATATTGGGCTGTCAGAAGTTGTGCCGCCTGTCACTCATCTGTTCATTTTTGTATGTTTTAAATACTCCCTTTTCTCTCTGTAGTCCATTCTGGATAGTTCCTATTGCTGTATCTTCACCTTCACCAATATTCTGAAATTTCTAATCTGCCATTATTTCTCTTTAATATATTTTTCACTTCACACATAGTAATTTTTAAGTCCAGGTGTCCTATTTGATTCTTTTTTATGTCTTTCATGTCTCTGCTCAACTTTCTAACATATATGATACAGTTTTAATAATTAATTTCCTTGTCTACTGATTCTAACATTTGCTAGTTCTGGGTTGGTTTTTATGGACTGGTTTCTCTGTTGTTATGGCTCATATTTTCTGCTGTTTTGCATGCCTGGTAAATTCTGTGTGCCACTTACTGTGGATTTCACTTCACTGGATGCTGGATATTTTTGTGTCCTATATGCTTGAGCATTGTTATGAGGTGTAGTTATTTGGAAACAATCTGGTCCTTTCAGGTTTTGCTTTTTTAGGCAGGACCAGAACAGTGCTCAGGCTCAGGCTATTCTCCACCACTGAGGCAAGACTCTTCTGGGTCCTCTTCTTAGTTCCCCGTGAATCTGGTATGGCTGGTGGGAGTGAAATCTGTGAGCTCAGGGTAGTCCTGATCTTTTCTGGCCACTCTTTCCTCAGCCTTGAGCAGTTCCCTACACACATACTCTGATCTTACTCAGGGCAATACTTGATAGGGAGCTTCTGCAGATCTCCAGGTTCTCCTCTCTCCTATTGATACTTTGTTCTATAAACTGTAGCCACCTTGGTCTCCCCAAATACTTTGCATTACCTCCTCAACTCTGACTAACCAGCCCTGCCTGGGTTTCCTCTACTTGCACTGACGCCTCGAACTCTCTCAAGGCAGTAAGTTGGGCAGTCATAAGGCTTATCTCTTCGTTTCCCATCTCTCTGCAGTCTTGGCCTACCTTGCCTAATGTCCTTATGTGCAAAACTTTTTTATACCTTTTGGCTGTGTGTTGAGGTCTTTCTGCATCTTCTCCGCCACACATGGGCTTTCTCTAGTTGCAGTGAGCAGGGGCTACCCTTCATTGCAGTGCACTGGCCTCACTGAGGTGGCTTCTCTCTTGTTGCAGAACACAGGCTCTAGGGCCCGTGGGCTTCAGTAGTTGCAGCATTCAGGCTCAGTAGTTGCAGCGTGCAGGCCCTAGAGTGCAGGCTCGGTGGTTGTGACACACGGGCTTAGTTGCTCCACAGCATGTGAAGTCTTCCCAGTCTCCTGCCTTAGCAGGCAGGCAGCCTTTTACCACCAGGGAAGTCCTGGGTTTCTTTTGTCAATCCAGTCTCTTATTTCATCTTGGCTGAAAACAAAGTCATTTTCACTAATTTTCACAAAGCTGAAAGCAAAGTCATTTTCACTAATTTTAAGTAACAGCTTTTCAAAATTATGTCGGTGTTTTAGAATGAAAAAAATATACCCAACAAACATACCATAACCAAAATAAGTACTGAGCGCTTAAATTATCTCTTTATAAATCCAAGACCAGAGTCCTCTCTAAATCCGTAACACCCAGCCTGAGGACCTGCTTCAGTGCTTTCCTGTCATCCCTTATAAAGTCAAATATTCATCAAATAAAGCAATTCCGTTAAAAGGTTTAAAATGTAAGTTTTTTTTTGATAGGAAAAACTTAAACTTAGCAGCCCACACTTAGGAACCAAAACTGTTACGGTCATTGTGAGTGTCATGCTGTTTGTTCATAAGCAGATACCTACCTCCAGGTGAGACGTGCCTTTCCCCCCAGGATTCTGCCCTCCTTGTGTATGCCAGACCTTAGACAAAGATGGGGACTCTAGGCACCTGAAATATCCCTGTCCTCTCCCTGTGGTCTTTGAACCTCTTAGTATCACCAACTTAAAAATGTTCTCTAAGCATAGTGTTTGGAGAAATAACTGAGGCCTAGTTACAATTTTTTAACTAACTGCTTGTCTGTCTGGTTTAATAACTTGGTATTTATGTTTTTAGGAACATAGCTACAGTGTGATGGACAGCCCAAAGAAACTTAAGCATAAATTAGATCATGTGATCAGCGAGCTAGAGGATACCAAGAAAAGTCTGCAGAATGTTCTAGACCGAGAAAAACATTTCCAAAAATCATTGAGGAAGACAATCAGGGAATTAAAGGATGAATGTCTCATCAGTCAAGAAACAGCAAAAAGACTGGAAGCTTTCTGTTGGAACTGGTGTCAGGAGAGCATAGAACAAGACTATATTTCATGAAATAATCTCATGTTATGTTCTACTTAAAATTGGTAAAATTGATATTGGCTTTTAAGGACATAATTCTCATTTACCATCATTAAATGATGTCCATCATTCCATCATTTAGAGTGCCCTTTGGGTCCTCTGCAGCCTGATGCATTAAAGTTATTATCCAAAGGCTTTTTTTTTAAAGATACGCAAACATTTTGTGCTAGTTATCATGTTTTAGAGTAATTTGTGAGAGTTATGTTTTTATAGGCCTAAACTATATGGGCTTCCCTGCTAGTTCAGAGGTGAAGAATCTACCCGCATTGCAGGAGACCTGGGTTCAATTCCTGGGTTGGGAAGAACCCCTGGAGAAGGAAATGGCAACCCACTCCAGTATTCTTGCTCAGAAAATTCCACGGACAGAAGAGCCTGGTGGGCTACAGTTCACAGAGTCACAAAGAGTCAGACACTACCGAATGATGAACACTTTGAGACCTAAACTAGTGCCAGGTCACTATTTTAAAATGTTAAGAGATCAAGAAAATTCTGTAGGACTAAGGAAATGATTTTAGATCAGCTACATTAAGCTTTTAGTCGAAAGTGGACACTTCAGCAGCATCAGATTTTTGGCTTCAAAGGAATATCTTTGCTTATAACACATGTCCATCTAGAATCCATTTCAAGGTGCTTTTATTATCAATAATACCAGGCATCCAATGGTAGTAACCTTGAGAACAACATATGGTGCAGATCTTTTGGCTTTTAAGGTTGTTCAGAGCCAAGTTAAGACCCCTAATGAGGTCTTATTTTTTCAATACAGTACATCATTTCTCCTCACTAAGAGCACTTTGATGTAAACCAGCATCGCTTTAACAAATTTTTAAAGAGGATCATAAATCTGATTTTTAAATGGTTACTGACAGTTCTTCTGAACTTTTTGTTTCATGGCTGTTATTTCATCATAAAGGTTTATCTTCAAAAATCTGAATACCAATAGTAACTGGATACTTTTAATGCTGTTTTGTATTTTACAGAAAGTAGTATTACTAACATATTTTTAAGGTAAAAAATACAGAAGAAACCATTAAAAATAATGATGTGGCTCTTCCAGTTAAAATAGGAATTAGAAAGAGGCTTATAATATTTTCCTTTAATTAGGAGACAAGATTGCTATCCGAGATTTCATTTTGAGAAATAGATAAGCAACAATTTTAGAATAACTTCTTACTGAATTTACAGAAGAATAACTTTTAGTTATTTTCTGAGTGATCCAAGACTCGGAAATTTATCTCCTGATTTCTTAGTAAAAACAACTGAAATGAGTCAGAAATACTGTGCATTAGAATAAAAAGTACTAGCCCCAAAGCAAATGCTACTTTGAAGCATATGTATATACATAAGCTCCATTCATATGTCTGTGCTACAACAGTTAGAATTTGAATATCAGTTCAATATGTTAACTAGAAATGAACTGTATTTTGTGTTAAAACGTTCATTATAATTTTATTTGTGTTATTAATATCAGTAAGGATACGGTCACTTGAATTTTTTTATATTCAAGAAATATGTAATGCATGTTGTATTTTTATGTAAGATTCCAAACCTTCCCACTAAATGGGATTTTACCCACATTTGAAAGATTAGCTTTATGCTAAGGAATCACTGAGGTGCTATCTTTTACTACCTTTAAAGTGTTCTTTAGCTACCCTTTATTTATTTAAGTTATTTAATTTTGCATTCATGGTGGACACGCTAATGGAAGCTTGGGTATGATCTTAGGTTTCTACAGTCAGTGGGCAATGGAGAAAAATAAAAGGATAGATCCAAACACTGCATGTCCAAATTCTAGATCTCTCCTGGCTGCTTAAAATAAATCAAGCCCAGTAGACTTTTCCAAGAGTCAGTTCCCAGTTTCTGCCACTATCATCAGTTACCACAGTCACTTTTATTACTGGTGTTTCGTGTTCACAGTGAACTAAGATTTTGTCTTATTTTTCATTGGTCTTAGTGTCACTGAGAAAGAGTGAGCTGTGGGCAAAGTATTGGTATCGTCAAGAATCCAGAGCCGCCCATTTGCCCTTATGGAGAAAGGATTACCAGTAGAAATGTGACATAAGTAGAGTCCTCCCCACCTTCCATCCAGGCAAGTGCCTGAACGTGTACATACCTCAGTTCCCTATAGCTCAGATGTAAAGAATCTACCTGCAATGCAGGAGACCTGGGTTCAGTCCCTGGGTCAGGAAGATCATCTGGAGAAGGAAATGGCAACCCACTCCAGTATTCTTGCCTGGAGAATCCCAGGGACAGAGGAGCCTAGTGGGCTATAGTCCATGAGATCGTGAAGAGTNTTTTTTTTTGTGTGTGTGTATGTGAGTGTGTGTGTATGTGAGTTTGTGTGTATGTGAGTTTGTTTTTAAAATAATTTAATCAGTCCATTTTTTGATGGACATCTTTAAAATTTATTTATTTTTTACTATTGTAAACAACATTGAAATGGGCATTGTTGTTCAGCTGTTAAGTTGTGTATGACTCTTTGTGACCCCAGGAACTGTAGCACTCCAGGCTTCCCTGTCTCTCACTGTTTTATTGGAGCTCGTTCAAAGCTGTGTCCGTTGAGTTGGTAATGCTATCTAACTATCTCATCCTCTGTCACCTCCTTTTCCTCCTGCCCTCAATCTTTCCCAGCATCAGGGTCTTTTCTAGTGAGTTGGCTTTTCATATCACGTGGCCAAAGTATTGGAGCTTGAGCTTCAGCATCAGTCCTTCAAATGAATATCAGGGTTGATTTTTTTAGGATTGACTAGTTTGATCTCCTTGCTATCCAAGGGTTTCTCAAGAGTCTTCTCCAGCACAACANTGGCTTTTCATATCACGTGGCCAAAGTATTGGAGCTTGAGCTTCAGCATCAGTCCTTCAAATGAATATCAGGGTTGATTTTTTTAGGATTGACTAGTTTGATCTCCTTGCTATCCAAGGGTTTCTCAAGAGTCTTCTCCAGCACAACAATTCAAAAACATCAATTCTTCATCACTGAGCCTTCTTTATGGTCCAGCTCTCACATCCATACATAACTACTGGAAAAACAATAACTTTGACTCTAGGGCATATTTATAAATAAAATCTCGAGCATTTATCTGATTATTTCCTTATGATACAATTCTGGCAGGGGTATTCTAGGATTCAGTCTATGTATATTTTACTTTTAGATTCATTTTGCCAAACTTGCATGTGGAAATTTTGAATTAATTTTTATTCTCATCCATATCATATTGGGAGTGTTTACCCACACCATTGCAAACACTATTGTGAATCTCAACCTGTTTACATTTCTAAAGTTTTATATATTTGTCTCTTTGTGGGGGTTATAAGCTGTATTAGTCAGAATCCAGTCAGAAAACCCCATATCACACCAACTATTTCAACTAGCAGAGATTTCACACGTGGAATTGGTTCTACATGTATTGAAAATCTGAAAGTACAAAAAGGAAATGCTAATGTCACCCAGAGGTAGTAACTGCAAGAAGCAGCAGGGAAGAGGTAAGAAGATGAGACCTGGGCAGTGTGGGGAGGGCCCCAGAGTGGGTGGGCTGGGCCTGAGGAGGGAGAAGCCTGTCTGGTGAGGCTGTGCAGCAGCTCGTGGTTTGACTGCCAGGAGAGTGTGGCCCAGCTGCTGGCATCCTGGGAGGCACCAGGTGGCTGGTGCTAGAACTGTAGAGAGAAACTAGGGACTGAGGCCAGCCTTGTATGGCTCTTGTTTTGATTGCCAACAGAAACTGGAAACCGGAAGGAAGTCCCTTCTTTTTCCACTTACCTTCCAGTCTCTCTCTAGTGCCTTGTATTGGCAGAAACTTCTAGGAAGCCGGCTGACAAGGAAGTTAGGGAAATCAATTTTGCAGAGTCCCATCCTCAGCATCACAGAGTGGAAAAGAGAATGCCTGGCTTGGACCTAAGAGGCAGCAAGTCTTAACCAGAGGTGTTGCTTTGCTGGGACAGCCATATCAGAGTACCAGGAACTGAGTGACTTTGAACAACAGAAATTTATTGTATCACAGTTCTAGAGCCCAGAAATCAGAGATTAAAGTGCTTCATATGAGTCATATTGGATTAGCAGTCCACCATACTTCAGTACAACCACACTTTAACNGGAGAAGACTCTTGAGAGTCCCTTGGACTGCAAGGAGATCCAACCAGTCCATTCTGAAGGAGATCATCCGTGGGATTTCTTGGGAAGGAATGATGCTAAAGCTGAAACTCCAGTACTTTGGCTACCTCATAAGAAGACTTGACTCATTGGAAAAGACTTTGATGTTGGGAGGGATTAGGGGCAGGAGGAGAAGGGGATGACAGAGGATGCGATGGCTGGATGGCATCACTGATTCGATGGACGTGAATCTGACTGAACTCCGGGAGTTGGGGATGGACAAGNGCTGAAACTCCAGTACTTTGGCTACCTCATAAGAAGACTTGACTCATTGGAAAAGACTTTGATGTTGGGAGGGATTAGGGGCAGGAGGAGAAGGGGATGACAGAGGATGCGATGGCTGGATGGCATCACTGATTCGATGGACGTGAATCTGACTGAACTCCGGGAGTTGGGGATGGACAAGGAGGCCTGGCGTGCTGTGATTCATGGGGTCGCAAAGAGTCAGACACAACTGAGCAAATGAACTGAACTGAAGACGTTTTCTGGTGTGGCAGACCCCTGAATTTCATGAATTTCTCACCCTCTAGAGCATACTTTACTTTATCGAGGCTTCAGATTTACTAGTTACAGCTTGCTCATCCCATTTGATTAACATAATCTATCAATATAGTGATTTTCTGTAGAATGTCTACATGGTCTAGGTCTCTTTCAATTATAACAGAAGCAAGAGAGTTATAACCTGGGCTGTTAATGTTGCTTTTTGTTAGTTCCATGTTAATATGATCTGTTTTCTGATCCTGTTTGATTGTTTTTTCTCAATAGGGCTGGTAAAGCAGGCACCCAGCTGATCACTGGGTCACCTACCGTGCACCCAGAGCCATGTTAATCGACTCTAGCAAGATGTCACAGCTGGCACTCAGCCGTTGTCAGGGCTACTCCTTGGATGAATTTGCTTTAGTCTTCTGTCATTGTGCAGCCTCTGTCTAAATTTTGCAGGAGCCAGAGCGGAGAATCAAACAGAGATAAGATGGGATCCACTCCTCCTACATCCTGTAAGATCTGTGAAGGTTTTACCAACCCCACCCACGAATTAGAAGCTAAGGGGTCTGAAAAAAGGGATTAACACAGCAGGCCTGAGACTGCTGTCCTTGGAAAGGCCTGATTGTAGAATTGACTCTTGGCTAGCATCTGGGAATTTGGATTTGAGGAGGATTTCCATCATTCCATAACTGATAAGAAGGCCTCTCTGTGCCTTAAGAGTCTCTAGACACAATGTGGTTTGTGAAGAACACCTGCTTTCCTTCTGGGAGTCTGGAATTTGACAATGTTTTAGGCAAAGAGTGCCTATATAACCAGCCTCCAGTAAACCTTATACACTGAATCTTTCATGTGCTTCCCTAGTAGACAGAGTTTCATACATGTTGTCACAATTCCATGCTACACTGAAATGACTCTTGGAGGCTTATACCTGATTACCTCCAGACTTTGCTTCCTCAAACTTCATTTCACCACACTTCTAATTCTCAGGAGAAACAGCGATGCCCATGCTCCCACATCCCTTACCTTCCTCCCAGCTGTACTTTCAGTCACAGAAGCATACCCTATACAAAGCAGGAGGTGGAAGAGATGAAATTGGCAAAAGAAAACATTGGATCAGGACCAGGGAACCCAGGAGCAGCAGCCAGATACAACCTGTAATAAGAACGGCATGGGGGTCCATAACAAGCACCAGTAACAGCAGTTTAAGAGGAAATGCTGAGAACTTAGCACAATCAACACATATTTTTCAAGTTTCAGGAACTGAATGCCAGAAAATACGCTAGGCTCTAGATAACCAACAGAGAAAACACCAGTTCCTGTCCTCAAGCTTAGAGACTAGTAGGAAGTTCCAAAAGCAATAATCTGAGAATGCCAAGGAGTGCATTTCAGGAGAATGGGCCTCCTGGTGCCTTTCTCCTCACTGTGCACTGCCTTATTATTAATAGTAGATGCACATGTGCAATAGAATTCATACCGCAACATCTTAAAGGTTAAGTGTTTGAGTCTTGGTCTCCATTTAATATTTACTTCAGCTGGTGGCTCAGCTGCTAAAGAATCTGCCTGCAACACGGGAGACCTGGGTTGGATCCCTGGGTCAGGAAGATCCCCTGGAGAATAGAACGTCTACTCACTCCAGTATTCTGGCCTGGTGAATTCCACAGACTGTGTAGCCCATGGGGTCGCAAAGAGTCAGACACGACTGAGTGACTTTCACTTTCACTTTTTAGGCACATAAAGAAATTTATAGACTAGTCAATTTAACATCATAACCCATTGCATGTGCTGCTTTCAAAGCCCCATACAGTATTGTGAGGGATGCAAAGATGACAAGGTGAAGGCATACACAGGGTACAGGGATGCACACGTATATGACACAAAAGAAGTAAGCAAAGTGGCAGGACCGTGGCGATTAAAGTAGGTGACTATGAAACGTATGGAGCCTCCAAGCTCCAAAATGGAACTCAAGTGTGTCGATGTAGACACTTTTAAACTTCTGTCACAGGACTGGGACTCTATTAGCAGCCTCCTCAGATGTAAGAGTAGGGGACCAAACCACCTGGGGAGAATCAGAGACCCGGGTTCCAGTCTCAGGCCTGCCAGTTTACAACATATGGGACCCAGGCCAAGTTACTGAACCTCTGTGAGCATTTACAGAGTAGACAATATACCTTCCTCATCAGTAAAATTGATGAGAATTATATTTAACTTGTTGTAAAACACAGACCATACAATGAGCTTTCCACGCATTGTTTTTCTTTCTTTAAATCCTATGGTAGGATAATGGGGAAAGGAGATAAGAACAGGAAGAAGGGCAGAACACAAGAGGGGACACATGCTCTTGACAGGGAGGAAGAGTGGTACACACAGCAGCGGCCCGGCGATCTGTTTGTGCCTTAAACCTTCCCTCTCCGTGGCAGCTCGAGGACGAGCAAGGAACATCGTCCCACTGAAAGTCAGGAAAGTTTTATTTAATCACATCCTCCCACGTCAACTCTGGAAAAATCACTTAATCCATCTTAGATAGGTCTCATTCACTCATTCATTCATTCATTCCATTTCATAAAGCACTTGAGACAAGGCTACTCATCATGTGGTTCAGAGACCAGTGTCCAAGTAAAGGAGTTCACATAAGAAAAGAAGTCAACTACATC
The DNA here is from genome assembly GCA_006410875.1 of Neotragus pygmaeus. Classification (NCBI taxonomy): domain Eukaryota; kingdom Metazoa; phylum Chordata; class Mammalia; order Artiodactyla; family Bovidae; genus Neotragus; species Neotragus pygmaeus. The sequence continues at coordinate 206,368 of SJYV01042091.1, forward strand.
GCCCAGCCCACTATTTAGTCAACATATTTTCACAGTGAGATTTTCTCCATAATAAAGCAATGTGTTTTTAGGATATACTTGTTTATTTTTTGGCCAGAGCATGAGAGATCGTTGTTCCCCAACCAGGTATTGACCCATACCCCTTGCATTGGGAGCATGGATTCTTAACCACTGGACCACCAGGGAAGTCCCACTGAAGCTACGTGTTGATCTACATTCTAGGACGAGTGCCTCATCTCACTCTGAACTGGCTACTTTGAGTTAGCACTGTCTCATAGTATCTGGTCACTTACTAAATAGATAGTTTGAACTTAACCTTGGCTCCACGGCTCCAAGGAGTCCCCAACAGATTTGTGTCAGATAATAAATTTCCCAAATCCTTGTGGTAGAGCTTGTGCTGTTGGAAAAAAAAAAAAAAAATACATGAGATCACATCTGCCTCGGCAAAACTAGGTCTCATGCTTTTTAAAGCGGACATGTTTTATTAAACAGAGATAGTGAAGCATATCTGTTAGTGCAGGACACTAACCACAAATACTGGAGATGAGCACCTTGTGGAGACAGGCACCAGCTGCAGACTTGGCAGCAAAGTGTACTCAACATACAATTTAATTAGAAGTAAAGGGTACCAGTGCTTATAAAAGAGGTAGACTTTATAATGGTACAAAGTGTTGCCAGCCTATACAGCTGAAGGGAACTACCTCTGAAATCCTGAGCATTAAAAAAAAAAAAATGATTTGACTGCCACTCTCTGACACTTGCGGGTAGGTCTTAAGAGTAGGGAATGCCTTATTGAGATATACATTTCACCTTTCTGTGGGCTTCACCATTATCTGGATATATCCTTGTTGAAAGGATATGAATTGATTTTAGCCAGCAATAAAATGTGGCTATCCAAAGGATCCAGCCCACAAAGTGCCACAGGGACCAGAAAACTAGGATGAAATGAAGATGAATTCTACAACTTAAATCTAAAAACAATTTCAGCAAGCTACTTTTAAATGTACCTTACGGCAAATGCACTCTGCATGTGCCCTATAGGAGGATTGTTTATAAGAGCACAAAATGGAAAGGAACTCAAATTCCATCAGGCAGTGAATCGATAAATAAAACTATGGTGCACCCATACAAGGCAATAGTAAGCAACAGTTCAAAAGAAAGAGATTCATCTATATGAATTGGCATGTGTAGAAAAGACATTTAAGTGAAAAAGAAATAATTTAGAAGGCAACTCAAAGTATTATCCCATTTATAAAAAAACTTTTAAACCCACCTGCAGAACAATTTTTGAGTGTGTGTGTGTGTGTGTGTGTGTGTAAATACATAGAAAAAGGAATAGAAGGATTTGTGGCAAGTTGTTAAAAAGTGGTTAATTATTGGACTTCCCTGGTGGTCCAGCGGTTACGAATTCACCTTCCAAGGCAGGGGACATGAGTTCCATCCCTGGTCAGGGAACTAAAATCCCACATGCCGCAACCAGAGAGAAGCTCGCACACTGCAGCGAAGAGCCTGAGGGCCGCAACTAAGACCCAACGCAGCCTAAACAAATAAATAAAATGTTTAAAGTGGCTGCTTCTATAGAGAAGGAAGAAGATACTTCCTGTAGGGTAGAGGGAGTGGGAAGAGAAAGGTGTGGGGAGAAGGAGAGAGAGAAAGGAAAGAACAAGTTTTAACAGCATTCTACAAATGTAAATCAAAACCACACCATTTCTGAAAAAGCTAGTAGCTGCTTGTTACCATTACCCTCATCATCTCCTGGAGACGTTGGTGAATGTTAAATACAAGTCTTAAAGTATTACCATTTCCTGCAATTCCTGAATATTTCAAAGAATTCTCTCAAACCCCTGCCAGCTTAACTACTGCAATTCATAGACACCATTGTCTGGGTAAGTATGAGGACAAGATTTGAATTAGCTTGCCTATGACTAGCCACCTAGCAGAAACCTAAAGAAAACCCCCTTCATTCCCTGTTGAGAACCTTTCCATTCAGCTTTCCAACTGACGCAATACCTCAGAAAACTAAAAAACAGGACTTCAAAGTACTGCTGTGTGAGGCACTGCACACGCTCACAAGTCACCATTTTCATAAATCCTCACGTTCTGCCTTTTCTTAGTTTTGTTTCAGATATGTAGGTTCTAGAAGAAACGTTTGTCTGAAACAGAAAGTTATTATTTTTCAAGAGTAATTATAGTTAATATTTACATAGCCTCAATTTCCACTGAAAGTGTTTAAATGGCATTAACTCACTTAAACTCACAACAACCCTGTGAGGTGGGCACTATTATTATTCTCATTTTATAGAGGAGGAAATTAAACTTGGGTAACTTGCCCCTTGGTCTTACAGGTTGTGTCATGATACATATTCTCCTCAGTTCTATAAAGAGATACATTGTTATCAACTCCAATCTACAGCCCAGAGATTTCAATTTACTAAATGCTGAATTGCTCATTGAAAACACCTAAAGGCCAGACTTCACTCATTCCATTCAGGAGCTCAAACTGGGGCAGTTTAAGGTTGAAGGATAAAATTTGTACGCACCCTGTGTCTGAAGCTGGGGAAAGCCCATAATGATTCATCACCGCAACCTGGATCTGTCTGATGCTACTGCCAGGCATAAACAGGGCAGCTGAGCACACAGGATGAAGTCACCTGACTGCATTCGTAGCCAAGCCACTCAGGTACCCACAGCTTCCACCTCCGGGGAAGTCTGTCTAGTCACCCAGTTTCTCTCAGCTCTCAGGAAGAATGCATGGAATGATAAAAAGAATCATCTTAATTTCTTCAAATGCCTTACCTTACCCAACCACTGGAACTGACATAGTTTTCTACTCCCTGTCTACTTCTATAGTTTGTAATCAAATACAAGAATATAAACATTAATAGCTCTTCTTTCCATTTAACAAACCAACACTAGACTAGAATCTTTATTCTCTATGTGATTTGCTACCATAATGACTGTGCTGGTAATACTTTAGAATCAGTCTTACCATACTGCATGCAGTGCACTGGGTATGGCCTCAGGTATAGCTGGATCCAGGGGATCAAATAATGTCTGAATCTGCTATCTCTCCAATCGGTTTTATTGAACAGACTCTCTCTTTGTGTAGGTATGTCTCTCCCCAACTTCAAGTCCAAAGGCAAAATTTATGTGCCTCTTTTCCAGTCACTTATACAAAAGTTCCAGGATTGGTTTTGACTGGGCCCCAGTTGATTTGGCTTGAGTCAAATGCCCAACCCTAAACCAATTTCTGTGGCCATACAAAAGCAATGTGATTTGCAAGTGTAGATTATAGACAATTCTAAAGCCAGGGAACTTAGGCTAATCGGGAGCACTGGGACAGATTTTGGGCAGGGCACGCAAAGATAATAGCAGTGGAACTCAGAGCAGTGTTGTCTCTGCGAAGTGTGAATAGTGGGGATATGGCTTCAGAGCAGAGGTTTTAGTAAATTTTCTCGTGTACTTTGTCTACCAGGATAAGGTGGGAAGGTGTAGGAGTATTTTGGTCCTTACGATAGTGATAGATAAAGGTGCCTTTAAATGCACAATTTGGTTAACTGGGAAACATACAGAATCATTTCATCATTCTGTTTGACCTAGAAACTAGATTCTGTTTCTGATCTTGTGACAGACTGGTTCTCCAACTCATCATGGGCCAGATTCATTCACATGAATGAGTATTCATCCATATCCTCATGCATTCATGCAAGCCAGAAGAATCCACTAAGAGTCTGCCATGTAGGAAGCACTGGGGTCACCCTGAAATCAATGGTACCCTAGAAGGGGAATCTCCGAAAGAGCACCCAACCCCCTCTCTCCCTATCAGTTGTCTTTCTTCCCACCAGCCCTGCAAAGTAGGTCCATGGGGCTTTGACATCATAAACCCAAATACACCCTTCTCCCAGCTTAAATCATTATTAAACAGGGACAATCTTGCTTCATCTAAACTCCCACTCCCCATCCTCTGATTATTTTGAAGTAAATCCCAGACAACATATAACCTGTAAATATTTCAGCAACTATCTCTGAATCCGTCTTTATCTTTTTGTTAAAATCATTTATCACCATCATATTTACAATAATTATTTAATGTCATCAAATATCCAGTCAGTGTTTACATTTCCCCGGTTGTATTTTCTTTAACAATTTGTTTATTTGAAGCAGGACCCAAATAAGGTCCAAATGTTGTAATTGTTTATGTGTCTTAAATCTCTTTTAATCTGTAAGTTCTCCCTCTACCTCTTTTTATTTATTTAAGCCTTGAAAAAAAATTATGTTAACAACCAACTTTTGTCCTACAGTGCATGCCTGAATTTTCAGGATACTTTCACAGAGCCTTTATAACAATAAGCTGACAACCAGGGGGTCAGACCCCACCTAGCACAGAGATTAGAGCAAGAATCCTAGAGCCTAACTGCCTGTGTTCATATCAAGGCTCTGCCACTTAATAGTCACATGAACTGACCTCTCTGTGCCTCAATTTTCTCATCTTTAAGTGGGGTTCACAGTAGTACCTTCCTCATTGGGTTATTTTGAGAATTAAATGGCTTGATGTATGCACAATAATTAGAACAGTGATGCCTAGAACACAGCAAATGATATACTATACAGATGAAACTGAGTCGGTCAGGCTGACAGGTCCAAGGTCTCACAGCTAATGGGTGGCAAGCTAGAGACTAGCACCCTGATTTATCCCACTGGTTTGATACTGTTTCAGACCGTTGGTAAATGAGAGCTCTTACGTGGTGGGCATCACTCCACCCCTGGCCAGGATGTTACTGCCTTTCTGTTGTTAAATCACTGGGATGACTTTAGGAAACTTCTCCAGCTCTCATCTCAGTCTCCAGATCTGCAAAGCGGTGGAGTTGGAGATATGTCTCTGGTGCCTGCAATCCCTTTTAGGAGAAATCCCAGCAGAAGACGCCCTTAGCAAGCCTAGCAGGAGACTCATACAGTCTGCTCCACGCTGGCGCCAACCACAGAACCCCATACATTCCCGGAAGGAGTGTGTGCCTCAATGCTCCTGACACAACACGCTGATCCACCCCCAGGCCTCCAGGAAATGAGCCTCGCAGCGCTAGCCGCTACTCCCTCAGCCTGACTCAGGGGGCAGGCCGGTACCCATCACTCTCCTCAGGTTATCCGTAATCCTGACTCACGGCGGTCCTGATGGCAGCTTCCTGGCTAATTCACACGGCCAGGTAAGGGGAACGCCTTCCCCAGACAGCTTCAGCTGTTTCTACAGCAGGAAACCAGCCTTACTGGACGTCTGTCACGCCTTTGGTTGTCTAAGGCCTGGCAGCAAAACAGGGACTTCATCCCATCAGGACTGCGGAGGTGAGTGAGGCTAGGTGCTGCTGATCATCCTCAGGCAGTGGTGCTGGGGTCCTTGAGCATGTGATAGGCAGCTCTGCAGAGCGCCCCTCAAAGCCGCAGACAGACATCCAGCAGTTCTCAACTTGTACGGTCTGAACAACAACATGCAAATAAAGACCAGCAGTAAAGATATGTTACAGGGACTTCCTGGTTGGTCCAGCTGCTAAAACTCCCCACTCCCAATGTAGGCCACCTGGGTTAGATTCCTGGTCAGGGAACTAGTTCCCACAGGCCGCAACTAAGATCCAATGTAAGGCTTCCCTGGTAGCTCTCTGAGAAAAATAATCCGCCGGCTAATGAAGGAGACACAGGTTTGATCCCTGGTCCTGGAAGATCCCACATACGATGAAGCAATTAAGCCCATGTGCCACAGCTACCGTGCTCTAGAGCTTGGGAGCCACAAAATCTGGAGCCTGGGCATCCTAGAGCCTGTGGTTGCCAACAAGATAAGCCAGTGCAGTGAGAAACCGGCGCAGCATAACTAGAGAGTAGACCCCACAGCTAGAGAAAGTAACTAGAGAGTAGACCCCACAGCTAGAGAAAGTAACTAGAGAACAGACCCCACAGCTAGAGAAAGTAACTAGAGAACAGACCCCCGCAGCTAAAGAAAAGCCCACAGGCAGCAAGGAGAACCCAGCACAGCCAAAAATAAATAATTTTTTTAAAAAGACCCTGCTTAGCCAAATAAATAAATAATAAAAGGTTTTTTAAAAGATATGTTAGGATTTTCTCTCAAATAAAAGTTCGAAGAGGGACTTCCCAGGCAGTCCAGTGGTTAAGACTCCGTGCTTCCAAGGCAGGAGGCATGGGTTCCATCCTTAGTCAGGGAACTAAGATCCTGCATGCTGCTCAGTACAGCCAAAAAGAAAAAGAAAAAGAATTGTATGAAACTTTAAACATTTTTGTTCCTTTTGAAGTTTTATTTCTTTACTTCATAAACTTCAGGACAACAAATGCAAACAGAAAAAAAATTCTATTACCATTTTGCTTTTGTTACTTATTTTCATCAGCATTTCAAATGAAAGGTCATCAGAAATCCAATACAAAAAGAAAGAGGAGCAGAAGAAATAATACAAATGTCCATCATACAAAATGTTTGGCTAAATAGTTTGCCATAAATCCATAAAACACAACACTGGCAGTAGTTGCAGAGAGTATGTGGATCTAACTTTATTAGATCCTCATGGCAATGCGATTCTAATACAGAATACAAAGTATTAATAGTATACATAATACACACCCATTGGCGTAAAGTTATGGGCATCTCTGCTTTGCAGCTCCCAGTGCTGCAAAGCAGCATCTCAACACTCAAACCCTTTCTTGTCACTCTTTAATTAATATTTAATGTCCTTGCCAGACTAGACACTCCATGAGAGCAGGAACTCCATCTTTAGCCCGAACACCTATACCAGCCCTAGACGTGGCACAGGACATGTGGTCAACAGAGTTGAACCATGGAATCTCAGGCACTAAACTTGTCCCTGCTTCCTTTCCAATTGCTGATGCATCATTGACTTAACCACCTATTTCTAGAATTTTTGCCTAGGATTATCATCAAGTCTGTGAAATTTACCACTCTTCTAGTTGGTGAGTGTTTGCATTCTTATTCACTTTGGTTCTCAGTTTGCACAGTCTCCCTCATTAGATTGCCAGCCTTTTGAAGCCAGGGACTGTGTTCTGTTTTGTTCTTTCTGCAGTGGCCAGGAAAATGTTCTGCTCGACCATTAGGTCTTTAAGAGATCGAATGAGTTGGCAAGTATAAGCTCCTAAGAGAACAGAGAATTGAAGTCACTGTAATTTAGCTGCAACCACAACAACTCCCTTTCTTTTTTTTCACTTTTGTATTTTTATTCTTGTTCAGCTCAGTTCAGTCACTCAGTCGTGTCCAACTCTTTGCAACCCCATGAATCGCAGCACGCCAGGCCTCCCAGTCCATTACCAACTCCTGGAGTTCACTCAGACTCATATCCATGGAGTCCGTGATGCCATCCAGCCATCTCATCCTCTGTCGTCCCCTTCTCCTCCTGCTCCCAATCCCTCCCAGCATCAGAGTCTTTTACAATGAGTCAACTCTTAGCATGACGTGGCCCAAGTACTGGAGTTTCAGCTTTAGCATCAGTCCTTCCAAAGAAATCCCAGGGCTGATCTCCTTCAGAATGGACTGGTTGGATCTCCTTGCAGTCCAAGGGACTCTCAAGAGTCTTCTCCCACACCACACTTCAAAAGCATCAATTCTTCGGTGCTCAGCCTTCTTCACAGTCCAACTCTCACATCCATACATGACCACAGGAAAAACCAGAGCCTTGACTAGACGGACCTTTGTTGGCAAAGTAATGCCTCTGCTTTTCAATATGCTGTCTAGGTTGGTCATAACTTTCCTTCCAAGGAGTAAGCATCTTTTTTTTTATTTCATGGCTGCAATCACTATCTGCAGTGATTTTGGAGCCAAAAAAAATAAAGTCTGACACTGTTTCCACTGTTTCCCCATCTATTCCCCATGAAGAGATGGGACCAGATGCCATGATCTTCGTTTTCTGAATGTTGAGCTTTAAGTCAACTTTCTCACTCTCCTCTTTCACTTTCATCAAAAGGCTTTTGAGTTCTTCTTCACTTTCTGCCATAAGGGTTGTGTCATCTGCATATCTGAGGTTATTGATATTTCTCCCAGCAATCTTGATTCCAGCTTGTGCTTCTTCCAGCCCAGCGNCCATGAAGTGATGGGACCAGATGCCATGATCTTCGTTTTCTGAATGTTGAGCTTTAAGTCAACTTTCTCACTCTCCTCTTTCACTTTCATCAAAAGGCTTTTGAGTTCTTCTTCACTTTCTGCCATAAGGGTTGTGTCATCTGCATATCTGAGGTTATTGATATTTCTCCCAGCAATCTTGATTCCAGCTTGTGCTTCTTCCAGCCCAGCGTTTCTCAGGATGTACTCTGCATATAAGTTAAATAAGCAGGGTGACAATATACAGCCTTGACCTACTCCTTTTCCTATTTGGAACCAGTCTGTTGTTCTATGTCCAGTTCTAACTGTTGCTTCCTAACATGCATACAGATTTCTCAAGAGGCAGGTTAGGTGGTCTGGTATTCCCATCTCTTTCAGAATTTTCCACAGTTTATTGTGGTCCACACAGTCAAAGGCTTTGACATAGTAGAGCAGAAATAGATGTTTTTCTGGAACTTTCTTGCCTTTTCAATGATCTAGCAGATGTTGGCAATTTGATCTCTGGTTCCTCTGTCTTTTCTAAACCCAACTTGAACATTTGGAAGTTCATGGTTCACGTACTGCTGAAGCCTGGCTTGCAGAATTTTGAGGGTTACTTTACCAGCGTGTGAGATGAGTGCAGTTGTGCGGTACTTTGAGCATTCTTTGGCATTGCCTTTCTTTGGGATTGAAATGAAAAGTGACCTTTTACAGTCCTGTGGCCACTGCTTACACCTTTTATTTAATATTTGTTTGCAGAACCATTGTGGGCAGGAAGAGGGGAGACAGGCTTTGGATTCACACCAACTTAAAAATAGCTCTGCCACCCCTCAGTGGTGCAACTTTGGATACATTACTTGAGTACTTCTCTGGGCCTTGGTCTCCTTGTAGGTAAAGATGATAATATTTGCCTCGTGGATTATGGACATTCATTTATACAATGCAAGCTACATTCTCAGCAGAGTGCCTATTAGACACATAACAGATGCTCAATAAACATTATCAATATCTATATTGACACAGTAGAAGATGCTCTCTTAGACAGTTCAGCAGCTTAATGGAAACTTCCAGTCTTTATACAGAACAGTCTGGTGGGTGCCTGCAGCATGTTAAACATTTGAAACCAGAAGCTTCTCTGTAGCGCCTTCGTGTACGTCTGCTCTAACTACCTGAGTTGTTCTGGTCCCCAAACCTGTTCTGTGTTGTTTGTTCTCAAACTTCTTTATGTCAGCTGAACTTGTCTTTGTAATTAAGTGATTTTTTAACTAATTTATTTATTTATTTGGATGAGCTGGGGAGGGAGGTGGGAGAGGGGTTCAGGATGTACACCCATGGCTGATTCATGTCAATGTATGGCAGAAGCCACCACAATATTGTTAAGCAATTAGCCTTCAATTAAACACTGTGGTTGGAGGTCTGTGTCAATTACCTCTTTTATTCAACACAACAATCCTCAGAGGGAAATACTACAAGCCCCACTTTATCCCTGAGGCTTCAAGTCACCCATCTAGTAAGAAAAGGAGTCAGGGCTGGAGCCAGTTTTTCCTGACTCTGAAGTCCATACCTTTTTTTAACCTTTATTTTATTTAAGTATAGTTTATTTACAATGTGTTAATTTCTACTATATAGCAAAGTAACTCAATTATATACCTATATAAATCATTTTTCATATTCTTTTCCATTATGGCTTATCACGGGATATTGAACATAGTTCCCTGTGCTACACAGTAGGACCTTGTTGTTTATCCATTCTATATATGTTTGTATCTGCTAATCTGAAACTCCCAATCCATCTCGCCCCCGATACCCCACATCCCCTTGGCAACCGCAGATGTGTTCTGTGTGTCTGTGAGTCTGTTCTGTTTCATAGATAAGCTCATTTGTGCCATTTTTTAGATTCCACGTGGATTTCACACGATATTTGTCTTTCTGACTTACTTAGTATGATCATCACTAGGTCCAGGGTCCATGATTTTAATCACTTGTGACCATCCCCTCCCATTCCTCCAGTAGCTGACAGGAAACAAACTGGGCATCTTTGGGGCAATTTGATGAATCAGAGGGAGTCCTGAAAGGACAACTCACTAAGTTAATCTCCCAAAATTTTCGTGTCTGTTTAGACAACGATCATGATGGCTACTAGAGAAGACAGTTTTTCAACTGTTGCTCTTGCCTCCTGAACCAAAGCAGAAAAGACATAATCCCTGATCTGAAACCTGTGAACAGCCTTGTCAAACCCCTTCAGTCCCTGAGCCTTTGGATAATGCCCTCCCCATCCTGTTTGGCTTTGTGAGGTAAGCTATATGGAAGGAAAGAGTGTGGAATATTTCCTGGACAGATCCTTTCTCTTGCTGAGGAGACCTATGCACACAAGTAAAGAGAAAACACTAGCAGAAAAAAGATTTGAAGGAATTAGAAGTATTGCGAGGGTGTGATTGTCCACAATCCAACTCCAGTCATGGGTGGATAGATGATGACTGGCCGTCATTATAAGAGGCTCTGCTTGATAAATACTGTCTGGTATTTCCTTGCTGACTTCTTACCCTCACACCACAGGCCCTGGTGGCTGTGGTCCCTTATGCAAATACAACTCCCTGAATCAAGCTGCGGGTGACTCACCCACCCCCTTTAAAGCCACGTTGGGCTCGAGGCAGTGACTGCTCAGGGTGGAAGCCATGGCTCACAGACCCTGCTTCTCCTACTGGCCATTGGTCTGCTGGTTGGTGGTAACTGTGGCAGAAGGTAAGGGTTTTGCTTTTATTCTCCTGTGGGTCCACTAATTAATAAGCTGTGTGAAAAGAATGAATTTGGCTACATGATTATACATATCCATGAATTGGAAATATTTACATCAGCTTCCATCAGCTTATGTGGTTAAAGAGAAAGACACTGAATTTTTATCATTGGAAGATGTTGGTCCGAATCTCAGTCTGAGCTATATGACTTTAGATGCACTTGACTGCTCTGAAATACATTTCCTCTTGTGTAAAGTGACAGCATGAATGACATCATTATTATGGGGGATGTTAGGACCAAATGAGCTATCCTGCAAGAAGAGCTCTTCAAGCTTCAAGCACTATATGAATACTAGTTATTATTGTTGTGGAGCTAACAATATCCCCATGAATTACAGCAATGTCCACCTCTTTGATTTCCCAGTAGCGTGGTAATTTGCACATGGTGGGTGTTCAGTTTCTGTTTGTTAATGCTTTAATCTCGTCTAGTCAGTTGTGTCCTGGTGCTGCGGAGGTGAGCCCAGACTTCTTGCTTTGAGATTCTATGAGATTCGATTTCTCCACTGCTCCTTTCTCTTTCCTTTTCCCCTACTACAAAATTTCCAGGTGGCCTGAGCCAGAGAATTGGTTTGCAAACCCTGTGTGGACAGGCAAGAAAAGGAGAGCCCCAGGAGTCATACCGAGCCCTCCCCCCTTTCATGTGGCCCTGGAACTTTGCAGGGGTGCAGCCAGACCCTAGTAGACCCTGAACCATCCCCCAACCAGTTCACTGCACCCATGCACCACAGCTCATAACAGAGTGGAGAGGAGCAGGTCCATTGGAGCTGGTGGTTCCAGAAAGTGAACCACTCTTCAGGAAACCCTATAAACATGTAGCTAAATTAGTTATAATGAAATTAGAGGCTTATTCACTTTTTTTTTAAGCACTGCTAAAATGTTGTTTCTGTTTTGGGCTCCCTCTTCCCCACTGTCCCTCAGACTGGCCTCAAAGTCCTTCAAATGCAGCTTCACTCTCTCCAGGCAGCCCTGGTTCCAGGTCATCAGTTGCTTTTATACCTGTCCTGGCTCTGCCAGACAGGATCACGTGTGGGTCCCTGAACTCACCCCATCCTCTCTCATCTCCATGGCAGCAACTGTGGCTAGCTCCACCCCTGCTTTCACCTGTTTATTACAATTCTGCTTCATTTGATGTCGTTTAGTGTCACTGTGGTACTACCTTCACAACAGTTTTCTTAAGATATGTAGTTTTTAAATTGCAAACTCCCTCTATCTGACATTTTTTAATTCTTACAGCAATTCGCACATCGCCCACGGTACTCACTGCATTATGCTCTGTATTATAGATCCATGTGTTTGTAGCATCTCCCCATAGGCCCTGTTTCTTCATCTCTGCCTTTGCCGCAGCTCCTAACACAGTAACCTGTACACTGTTGAGTCGACTAGACTCACAGCATAGGATTGAAAGAGGCCTGTGTGAACTTGTGTGAAGTGGGCTCCACAGTCTTTATCTGTAAAATTGGGGGCTTGACCAAAATAGCTAGTCATTCTGTGAGTCTACGAAGTGAATTAAGTTGCAGTTATTGCGAGCAAGTTAATCACAGGGCTTATATTTCTTTTTGGTTTGCCTCTGAAGGCACCTGAGAATGTATAAAAGAACTGCATACTTATACATCAAGTATAAAGCTTACTTTCTCTTAAAAATCAGGGTAGCTCACTACAAAACAGCTATTGTCTGCCCAAACAACCACAGACTACAGGTAATTATATTTTCTAAAAAGAGGTCATCTCATCCTTACTTTTTTTTTAAAGTACTGGTTGGCGTACTATGAATTTCATGTCTAGACTGTAATAACCCCACTTAAAATTGATGTCCAAACTCCAGCAATAGTTTGGCTTGATTATTGTATTATCCTCTAATTTTGAATGTAAATTATTTTTGCAAATTTTACGGGTTTGGTAGGACTTCCTTGGCAGTCCAGTGGTAAGACTCCACATTTCCACTGCAGGGCACATAGATTTGATTTCTGGCCTGGGAAATAAGATCCCACATGCCATGTAACCAAAAAAAATTTTTTTTTAATTTTTTTCTGAGACTAGAATGAAAGATTCACTTAGACTTGCAAAAATCTACAGAAATGAACTCAACATCCATTAATACAATCCACACCTGCCTGCCTGGCCACTCATTCGACTCATCTGTTATGTACTGGGCATAAGTACTCACACTAAGCGAAGGACTGTTTATAGCAATGACCAAGAGGGGCCTCCTGGATAGTACAGTTGGTAAAGAATTCTCCTGCAATGCAGGAGACCTTGTTTCTATTTCTGGATTGGGAAGATCTGCTGGAGAATAGAAAAGGTACCCATTCCAGTATTCTTGGGCTCCCCTTGTGACTCAGCTGGTAAAGAATCCGCCAGCAACATGGGAGACCTGTGTTCGATCCCTGGGTTGGGAAGATCCCCAGGAGAGGGGAAAGAATACCCACTCCACTGTTTTGGCCTGGAGATTTCCATGAACTGTATAGTCCATGGGGTGGCAAAGAGTCAGACACAACTGAGAGACATTTACTTTCACTTTCAATGACCAATAGAGTCAACAGTCCTCATCTTCATGAAGGTTCAATAACCTAGTAGCTCAGTTCAGTTCAGTTGCTCAGTGGTGTCCAACTCTTTGCAACCCCGTGGACTGCAGCACAACAGGCCTGCCTGTCCATCCCCAACTCCCAGGGTTTACTCAAACTCATGTCCATTGAGTCAGTGATGCCATTCAACCATCTCATCCTCTGTCATCACCTTCTCCTCCTGCCTTCAGTCTTTCCCAGCATCAGGGTCTTTTCCAATGAGTTGACTCTTCGCATCAGGTGACCAAAGTATTATAGCTTCAGTTTCAGCATCAGTCCTCCCAATGAATATTCAGGGTTGATCTCCTTTAGGAGTGACTGGCTGGATCTCCTTGCAGTCCAAGGGACTCTCAAGAGTCTTTTCCAACACCACAGTTCAAAAGCATCAATTCTTCAGGGCTCAGTTTTCTTTACGGTCCAACTCTCACATCCATATCTGAGCACTTTACATATTTTATTTTAGACACTACAACAAGCCAATAAGTAGCATTATTTTCTCCATTTTAACAAATAAGGAAAGACAGACTTGGAGGAAGCTGTCAATTAAGTTATGGAAGCTGTCAATAGTCACACAATTATTAAATGGTGGAGCTCATATAAGTCATAGAGCTCAGGGATTCTATGCTGTTTTTAAAAATTATGAAAGTATGATAACATTTACAAGTGACTTGGAAAATGCAGAACAAAGTTACATATAGTTCCACTGTATATTACCATTATTTTTTAAGTAGATAAA
>SJYV01042091.1:225511-320650 GCA_006410875.1 Neotragus pygmaeus
GATTTCCTTGGTGGTCTCGTGGTTAGACTCTGCACTTCCACTGCAGGGGGAACAGGTTTGATCCTTGGTCAGAGAACAAAGATCCCACATACCCCACAGTGTGGCCAAAAACAAAGCTGCTTAAAAAACAAAAATTCTTGAACTAACCTTCTGTAGACATACACACTCATTTCCCGTGGGTAAATTCTCCAGCATGGAATTCCTGGGTCACAAGGAGTGTCCGTGTCTCATTTTGCCGACCTAGACAGTTCTCTCAAACATGCTTTAGGGAGACTCTAGAAGTCTCCCTTCCATTCTTTCTCCTCTGCGACACCTGAAGCCTCTGCCCTCTACTCCTGTCATCAGGCCTATTTCCTGACATGCACTTTTCTCCCCACAGGACAACAAGAAGCGGTCACGCCTCCTGGAGACTCACAAAATAATGCAAACCCTACAGACTGCGAGATCTTTACACTCACCCCTCCCCCTGCTACAAGGAACCCCGTGACAAGGATCCAGCCCATCACCAGGACACCCAGGTGTCCCTTCCATTTTTTCCCGCCACGATGGCCCCGAGTCTACATTAGGTTTCCATACAGGCCGCCTTACCCACCTCCAACGTGGAACCACCATTTTCAATTCCATCCATATTTTTGTCCACACAGTCGCCTTCCTCCTTATTACAATTATTTCCCCAGGAGAAGACTCTGGAGAGGAAGTTCCTCTGAGGAAAGCAGAGAAAAGAGAGAAGCCCCAAATATGCTGAAGTAAAAGAAGCCAAGGCCTCAGAAAAGACTAGAAAAAGATTTGTGCTTTCAGTTTTCAACGAAAACAGTTGGGTTGGAAAATTATACCTCTTAAACTCCACTGACTGGAAATTGTTCTCCTTGTCAGCAGTGAATGTATTGGTTTATAGGTTATTCATGATAACAAAATAGAAGCAATAACTACATTATTCTTATCCTTTAATTTTTATGATCACAGCATTTTTATGCAAGCAAAGTTCTAAAATGAGTGGTTCCCATAATTCCTATCATCCTACAAAACAGGAAGAATCAGCTCTATCTTCTAAATCACAGTGAAGAGCATTTAAATAAATTGAGACTGCTATAAACCAAATGGAGACATTAATGACACCCTTTTATGCTTACTGGAAAACTCACAAAGCGAGGCATATTTACAAAGTGATCTTTAGAAGAAATTATAAAAGACGGAAAGTTTTGTTTTATTATGTTTGGCAGTGGTTATTCATTCATTTTTAACTGACATACAATTGACATAATATTATATTAGTTCTACATTATATAACATAATGATTCAATATTTGTATATGTTATAAAATGATTGCCACAATAGTTCAAGTAACATCTATTACCATACATAATTACAAAAGTTCTTTCTTGTGAAGAGGACTTTCAAGATCCGCTCAGTTTTCTAACAACAAAAAGAAATTATAAGGATTAAAGCAAAAGCTATGGGGAGTTTAACAATAGGTACTATTTTAAAGATACTATAAACTGAATGGGGAACACGTGTACACCCGTGGCAGATTCATGTTGATGTGTGGCAGAACCAATACAATATTGTAAAGTAATTAGCCTCCAATTAAAATAAAGTAAAAATAAAATAAAATAAACTACAATATCTAAATATACTTTAATGTTAACTGTTTAAGCCACCAGNCAGATTCATGTTGATGTGTGGCAGAACCAATACAATATTGTAAAGTAATTAGCCTCCAATTAAAATAAAGTAAAAATAAAATAAAATAAACTACAATATCTAAATATACTTTAATGTTAACTGTTTAAGCCACCAGTGAAAAATAGATTGACATATATCTAACTGTTTCTCCTATTATCTTCGTGTGCATGCTAAGTCACTTCAGTTGTATCCAACTGTTTGTGACCCTATGGACTGTAGCTCGTCAGGTTCCTCTGTCTGTGGGATTCTCCAGGCAAAAATACTGGAGTGAGTTCCCATTCTCTTCTCTTCATACATATAGATACTAGTTTAAATTATATACTTCCCCTAAAACTTTCAACATGATTCTAGGCTCAAAATTCAAGTACAGAGATGTTCTAGTAAGTCTAGAACTCCACAGACACAAATTCAACTATAGGAACCTCATATTGTGAGAAGGCAATATAAGCAACAAATCCCACAGGCTGTCTTCATTTCTTATTGATATTTCTTTAGCCATTCTGTAAAATACTGCCTTCTTTTTGTGTGTTCACCTTGCCTCTAACATAGGAACCTCGGTTTCTCATATGTAGTCAGTGGCTTACATCTGTTCCTCCCAAAAACTATGTGCACAGTTGCTGCTGCTGCTTCTATGAAGGAAAGAAAGTGGGTGTTTGGGGGCACACAGAGACATGGAGATTCTGGGAATGTTGCCCGGGAAATGGAAAGAGATACAAAGTCATCATGCTCTGTTTCCTCACTGTATTAAAAGATAGAAAGAAAAACACTGTTTTCTTTACTACATAGCAAATTTTCATCCTAAGAACAGATATTTGCTTAAAAACTCACAAGCTTAAGTAAACCTGTATTTGAAATCCTCATTAAGGATTTTTTTTAATCTATATTTTGTAATAAACTCGCTCACTCATTTGCTTTCTTTTTGGTTGATGGGGCATAATCTGAAAAGGGCCAACCCTGGGCAAACCTGAAGACAGATCAGTGCTATATTTGAACCTCGCCTCCCTCCGTGGACCTCCTGCTTTATTACCTCTCACTCTTACCTCTCACTGATCACCCAGCTGTTCCGTGAGCTCATCACACTCCACCGCCCAAAACCAACCTGGTTCTGACAGGCCTTCATCTCCCCAGACATTTGAACTTTTACAATCCAGTATCTCAGCATGGTTCAGTCATTTAGTCACATGTGATTCTTTGCAACCCTATGGACTATGGGCTAAGTCACTTCAGTCATATCCAACTCTGTGCTATCCCATAGATGGCAGCCCACCAGGCTCCCCCGTCCCTGGGATTCTCCAGGCAAGAACACTGGAGTGTGTTGCCATTTCCTTCGCCAATGCATGAAACTGAAAAGTGAAAGTGAAGTTGTTCAGTCGTGTCTGACCCTCAGCGACCCCGTGGACTGCAGCCTANAGCCCACCAGGCTCCCCCGTCCCTGGGATTCTCCAGGCAAGAACACTGGAGTGTGTTGCCATTTCCTTCGCCAATGCATGAAACTGAAAAGTGAAAGTGAAGTTGTTCAGTCGTGTCTGACCCTCAGCGACCCCGTGGACTGCAGCCTACCAGGGTCCTCTGCCCATGGGATTTTTCAGGCAAGAGTACTGGAGTGGGGTGCCATTGCCTTCTCCGCTATGAACTATAGGGATTGCCATTAAATCTGCTCTGAAATCCAATCCCTGAAGGCCTTGTTAGTGATCTATAAACCTCAGGAAAACTAAGACAAACTAAAAAAGGTGTAACAGCTTCATTGTATCCATTATAGAAAGTGGGCTACTCCTGGGGTATTTCACAGTAAGACCCTTTTCCAAAATGGCTTCAGATAAAATTACATCATTTTTCACCCTTGAACATGCGTAGAATAGCCTACCTAAGAAACAGTCCACAACCACAGTTAAAAGTATAGGCCTTTGTGAGTTTCCAAATCCAAATATTATTAGTCCATCATGTCTGACTTGTTGGGACCCTTTGGAGTATAGCGTGGCAGGCTCCTCTGTCCATGGGATTCTCCAGGCAGGAATACTGGAGTGGGTAGCTGCTATTCCCTTCTCCAGGGGATCTTCCTGACTCGGGGATTGAACCCAGGTCTCCTACATTGCAGGCAGATTCTTCACCCACTGAGCCATCGGGGAAGAGCCTTGTAAGTTTGAGTTAGTATATTTTTCTTTTAAAATATGGAGGTACCTAGCAGGTTTATCGGAGAAGACAATGGCAACCTACTCCAGTACTCTTGCCTGGAAAATCCCATGGGAGGAGGAGCCTGGTGGGCTGCAGTCCATGGGGTCGCACAGAGTCAGACACAACTGAGCGACTTCACTTTGACTTTTCACTTTCATGCATTGGAGAAGGAAATGGCAACCCACTCCAGTGTTCTTGCCTGGAGAATCCCAGGGACGGGGGAGCCTGGTGGGCTGCTGTCTATGGGGTCGCACAGAGTCGGACATGACTGAAGCGACTTAGCAGCAGCAGCAGGTTTATTGACTCAGAGGGATCATTTTCAAGTACTAATAGGTCAAAATAAACTAGTTTACATGTGTTCCTCTTAGCATATAGGTGGGATTGTCTGCTTCTGCAGCAATGGCAGTCTGTTGGGAACATGTGACTTTTTTAATGCATCTTTTATACACGCTTTAATACATCTTTTGCTTTGTGGCAGAAATAGCCTATGCAAGTCTAAAATTCTAATTATACTAAAAAGGCATAACCTGAATCAAATCATCCAGCAAACACAAATTTACAAAACAACTGCTCTGTAATCTCCAAAATATGTGGATGTCAGGGTAGACAAAGTGTAAAGACGATTAAAGAGACGTGACAACTAAATGTAACATGGCCTGGAGCTGGGAAGGAAAGGGAGATATTGCCATAAAGGATATTATTGGAACAACTGGAAAATTTTTATGTGAACCATGTTTTAGGTAACAGCCGTATATCGATGTTAAATTTTCTGAGCTTGATAATTATGTAAGAGAAGATCCTTAGATAAAAATCTGAAGGTAAAAGAATATGTTTTATGCAACTGTCTTAAATTATTTGGGGGAAAAATGTGTGTGTGTGTGTGTGTGTGTAAAGGAAGGCAGAGAAGGGAGACAGAGAGAGGGAAAAAAGGGGAACAGGGAAGGAGGCTGGGAGGGAGAGTGAAAAAAAATTGTGGGAAAATGTTTTTATAATTGATATATTCGGAGGAAAGGCATATGGCAGTTCTTTATACCATTCTTGCAACTCTTCTGTAGCTTGAAATATTTCAAAATGAAATTTAAAAGACATTATTAAAAACAACACAGAACTTAGCAATAGGGGTTTAGTTGTCGGGGAGGAATTGGCCTGTTTAAGGTCTCAGGAAACAGATGAGGGAGGTGGCAGAGACTGGGGAGTGGGGTACAAAGAGAAGGAAGATTAAAAAGAAGATCTTGGGGGAAATATCCCGGGAAAAGCTGCATTGAAAGTGGTCACAGTCATTTGGGGAGCACAGTGCCCTGCAGGCTAGGCTGTCCTTGCTACCCCCTTCCCACTCAAGCAGGGGCACTTGACTTGTGGGAGGGGCTACGCCCACGTGGACTTTAAAAGTATCTAAGATTCTGGTGTACACTCAAGATGAGATGTAACTCATATTTTTGTTCATGGAGATATTTTGTGATTAAAAACTCTGAGCAAAGCGAAAATGCAGTAATTTTAAAGGAATCTTATGTTGAGTTGTGCCATGTGAACACATCTTCTTTTGGTTTTATTGTGTTTGTGGTCAGTATTAAGAAAACACAATCTATGCTTACTGTCTCTTTTCACAGTCATCTTAACAAGAAGGAGCAAACAGTCTTTTGTGGTCACTATAAAATGACTATAATGTTTGGTAGCAAACAGAATGCATGTACTCTCACTAAGGTTAGATAATTTGTTGTATCTTCAGTCCAAGGTTTCTTTATACTTTTTAAATAATCCAGTAGTAGAGTAGAATCTATTAGC
Organism: Neotragus pygmaeus; assembly: GCA_006410875.1. Classification (NCBI taxonomy): domain Eukaryota; kingdom Metazoa; phylum Chordata; class Mammalia; order Artiodactyla; family Bovidae; genus Neotragus; species Neotragus pygmaeus. Next base: position 231,149 of record SJYV01042091.1, read on the forward strand.
CAAAAAGAGTTTTGGAATTAAGAGCAAAACCTCGGGTGAGAAAGAAAAGGGTGGACTTTTACAAGATACAATCAGTAAAAATTCAGGGAAAGATCTGAAAACCCTGTATGATAATTCATACTTGTTCCTGAACTGTGCCCTGAGTTGGTAATGTGGGACTTTCCTGGTGGCTCAGACAGTAAATCATCTGTCTATCAATGCGGGAAACCTGGGTTTGATCCCTGGGTTGGGAAGATTCCCTGGAGATGAAAATGGCAACCCACTCTAGTACTCTTGCCTAGAAAATCCCATGGATGGAGGAGCCTGGTGCAGGCTACTGTCCATGGGGTTACAAAGAGTCGGACATGACTGAGTTGGTAATACCAGTAGCTTTTTATCATATCCCTCTTGCCCTTAAATTTTATTTTAAAACATTTATATCCCAACACTTTCTGCTCTTGGAATTTTTCTGTCTTCTGAGGTGTTTTTTTTTTTAATGTTTAAAAATATGTCGGCATGATAGTCCAGTTTTTAACTAGTGACTTGGGCATGATATAATTACTAGAATTTAAAGAGTGGTAGTCATGCCCATATGGGGAAAGATGTTTGGGTGTGTTCTTTTGAAATTGAAACTATAAAAGTAGGTGCTTAAAAGATCTTATTTGCTGCTCTGTATGGTAAAAAGTAATTCTGCTGTATCATGTAAATAATTACTCATCATTTTCTTCCTCCTGAAAGCATTAATAAAGGTTTGGTTCTAAAGCCCTTCAAAAAAAAATTGACCATGAATTTATTCATGACTTGAAGCTAAGTTAAACATAAAATTCTATTCCTACAGCCCACAGTATGACCAACCCTGTAGTGATTCATATTTTGATTGTAAGAGTTATGGGGCATCTAAACTGGTTGAGCTGAAACTCATGTTCACTGGTGTCTGGGGAAGACAGTTTTTAATTGGGTAAGGAGAGGGAATTCAGTTGGAGGTTGGGGTCTCAAAGTGAGAAATAAAAGATATAAGATGGCATGTCCTTCCACAACCACCACCTGGATTGAACTGGAGCTGGGTGATAAGCAGCAGATGAACATCACAATGTCTTTTTTTTTTTTTTTTTTTTTTNGATTAAAGAGACGTGACAACTAAATGTAACATGGCCTGGAGCTGGGAAGGAAAGGGAGATATTGCCATAAAGGATATTATTGGAACAACTGGAAAATTTTTATGTGAACCATGTTTTAGGTAACAGCCGTATATCGATGTTAAATTTTCTGAGCTTGATAATTATGTAAGAGAAGATCCTTAGATAAAAATCTGAAGGTAAAAGAATATGTTTTATGCAACTGTCTTAAATTATTTGGGGGAAAAATGTGTGTGTGTGTGTGTGTGTGTAAAGGAAGGCAGAGAAGGGAGACAGAGAGAGGGAAAAAAGGGGAACAGGGAAGGAGGCTGGGAGGGAGAGTGAAAAAAAATTGTGGGAAAATGTTTTTATAATTGATATATTCGGAGGAAAGGCATATGGCAGTTCTTTATACCATTCTTGCAACTCTTCTGTAGCTTGAAATATTTCAAAATGAAATTTAAAAGACATTATTAAAAACAACACAGAACTTAGCAATAGGGGTTTAGTTGTCGGGGAGGAATTGGCCTGTTTAAGGTCTCAGGAAACAGATGAGGGAGGTGGCAGAGACTGGGGAGTGGGGTACAAAGAGAAGGAAGATTAAAAAGAAGATCTTGGGGGAAATATCCCGGGAAAAGCTGCATTGAAAGTGGTCACAGTCATTTGGGGAGCACAGTGCCCTGCAGGCTAGGCTGTCCTTGCTACCCCCTTCCCACTCAAGCAGGGGCACTTGACTTGTGGGAGGGGCTACGCCCACGTGGACTTTAAAAGTATCTAAGATTCTGGTGTACACTCAAGATGAGATGTAACTCATATTTTTGTTCATGGAGATATTTTGTGATTAAAAACTCTGAGCAAAGCGAAAATGCAGTAATTTTAAAGGAATCTTATGTTGAGTTGTGCCATGTGAACACATCTTCTTTTGGTTTTATTGTGTTTGTGGTCAGTATTAAGAAAACACAATCTATGCTTACTGTCTCTTTTCACAGTCATCTTAACAAGAAGGAGCAAACAGTCTTTTGTGGTCACTATAAAATGACTATAATGTTTGGTAGCAAACAGAATGCATGTACTCTCACTAAGGTTAGATAATTTGTTGTATCTTCAGTCCAAGGTTTCTTTATACTTTTTAAATAATCCAGTAGTAGAGTAGAATCTATTAGCCAAAAAGAGTTTTGGAATTAAGAGCAAAACCTCGGGTGAGAAAGAAAAGGGTGGACTTTTACAAGATACAATCAGTAAAAATTCAGGGAAAGATCTGAAAACCCTGTATGATAATTCATACTTGTTCCTGAACTGTGCCCTGAGTTGGTAATGTGGGACTTTCCTGGTGGCTCAGACAGTAAATCATCTGTCTATCAATGCGGGAAACCTGGGTTTGATCCCTGGGTTGGGAAGATTCCCTGGAGATGAAAATGGCAACCCACTCTAGTACTCTTGCCTAGAAAATCCCATGGATGGAGGAGCCTGGTGCAGGCTACTGTCCATGGGGTTACAAAGAGTCGGACATGACTGAGTTGGTAATACCAGTAGCTTTTTATCATATCCCTCTTGCCCTTAAATTTTATTTTAAAACATTTATATCCCAACACTTTCTGCTCTTGGAATTTTTCTGTCTTCTGAGGTGTTTTTTTTTTTAATGTTTAAAAATATGTCGGCATGATAGTCCAGTTTTTAACTAGTGACTTGGGCATGATATAATTACTAGAATTTAAAGAGTGGTAGTCATGCCCATATGGGGAAAGATGTTTGGGTGTGTTCTTTTGAAATTGAAACTATAAAAGTAGGTGCTTAAAAGATCTTATTTGCTGCTCTGTATGGTAAAAAGTAATTCTGCTGTATCATGTAAATAATTACTCATCATTTTCTTCCTCCTGAAAGCATTAATAAAGGTTTGGTTCTAAAGCCCTTCAAAAAAAAATTGACCATGAATTTATTCATGACTTGAAGCTAAGTTAAACATAAAATTCTATTCCTACAGCCCACAGTATGACCAACCCTGTAGTGATTCATATTTTGATTGTAAGAGTTATGGGGCATCTAAACTGGTTGAGCTGAAACTCATGTTCACTGGTGTCTGGGGAAGACAGTTTTTAATTGGGTAAGGAGAGGGAATTCAGTTGGAGGTTGGGGTCTCAAAGTGAGAAATAAAAGATATAAGATGGCATGTCCTTCCACAACCACCACCTGGATTGAACTGGAGCTGGGTGATAAGCAGCAGATGAACATCACAATGTCTTTTTTTTTTTTTTTTTTTTTTTGGCTACTCAGCATGGCATGTGGGATCTTGGTTCCCCAACCAGGGATCAAACCTGTGCCTGGATGCCAGAGAAGGGCCCCTGCCAATGTCTTTAAAAGAAACTTTAGGGTCTTCCTTGGTGGTGCAGTGGCAAAGGATCCTCCTGCCAATGCAGGAGATGATGGGGCTCCGACCCCTGGTCCGGTAAGATCCCACATGCTGTAGAGTAACTAAGCCTCTGTGCTGCAGAGCCCAGGAGCCACAATTACTGAGCCCACATGCTGCAACTACTGACGTCCGTGAGCATCGAGCCCATGCCTCCCAACAAGAGGAGCCACGGCAATGAGACGCCCTCACACCACAACTAGACAGTAGCCCCTGCTTGCCACAGCGAGAGGAAAGTCTGTACAGCAACAAATACCCAGCATAGCCAAAAATAAATTTTAAAATAAAAAAAAATTTTTTTTTTCCAAAAAAGAAACAGGGTCCCAGAGTCCTTGCACGCGTTCTCTGTCTTCTCTTTCCCAGCCTAGCCCAGCCTCAGCACAGTGGACACCTTCGTGGGTACCTGGAAGTTAGTGGATAGCAGGAATTTCAACGACTACATGAAGTCTCTTGGTGTGGGTTTTGCTATCAAGCAGGCGGCCAATATTACAACGCCTACCACAGTCATCGAAGTGAATGGGGACACAATCACCATAAAAACACAAAGCACCTTCCAGAATAGAGAGGTCAGCTTCAAGCTGGGAGTGAATTTCAATGAGACAACAGCAGATGACAGGAAAGTCAAGTCCATCGTGATGCTGGATGGAGGCAAATTTGTCCACGTGCAGAAGCAGAATGGACAAGAGACAACACTTGAATGGGAAATAGTTGATGAGAAACTCATCCTGCCACTCACCCACAGCAGTGCAGTTTGCAATCGTACTTACAAGGAAGAGGCATGAACTGTCCACTCCTTTACTGACTGCTCTTCTGCCAGTTGGCTACTCATGTACTTGGCACCAGATTGCCTCATTTTTCTCCCCTAGCATTTTATATAAAGCTACCTTGATTGCAGAAATTTTCCTGGTGTCAGGCGGCATCAGGCTGAATCCAGTTCCAATCTCGTTGTGTATGTTTGGTTTTTTAACAGCATCCCAAGGGTGCTGCTCTGAGGTCAATAATGCAGAGCCAAGGCCAAAAAAAAAAAAAAAAAGAAGAAGAAGAAGAAAGAAAGAAGCCTTTAGGAGCCTCTGAAAAGAGCAGCAGAGCTGCTTTGGGATCAATGTGACAAAGTATCACACAGTTTTAAGAAGGGGGCCCTTCTCTCCAGAACTTCTTCTCTGCACAGAACTTACTCCTTCTTGGGAAAATAGAAGCAACTACTTTTGGGAAGTCAGAAGACAGCAACATTCTCATACAAGGTGCTGATTTCATCACGGCTGGGGGCTGTGATGGGGTGCTATCCACCTCAGCAGTGTTGAAGTGCCTTCTAGGGATTTGTGGCAGCAGGTGTCAGCAAGGGACATTCAAACCAGGAAGGAAGTTTGGGTCTGCATAGGTCTGCCCCTGAGTGATTGGGCTGTGGCACATTCAAACACTGGGGTTTGCTAAGTTCCTGATTAAAAATGAAAAACTAAGAGCCAACTTCTCTTGTAAATGTTACCTTATGGCATTCAAAAATTATTTGAAGAAGTATATTAGCTTGCTTGGACTGCCTTTATAAATGCTGGGTGTCTTAAATAATAGAGACATATTTTGTCTGAGTTCTAGAGGCTGATGGTCCAGGATCATGGCGTCAGCAGGATGGGTTTGCTCAAAGGACTCTCTCCTTGGTTTGCAGATGGTCACACACTCACTGCCTCCTCACATGGCCTTTTCCCTGAGCCTGTGGGCCTCTGCTGTCTCTCCTGTGTATCCACATACTCTCTTAGTAAGGACATCAATCAAATTGGATTTTGACCCACCATAATGGCCTCATTTTAACTTCCATCACCTTTTTTAATGGTGACAAGGCTTCAACATAGGAATCTGAAGGGCATGAGTTCAGCCCATAACAGGAGATATCCAATTTTGATAGCAGTAATTACAAACTTTCAGGAGAGCTGCATAATCTAGAGAGAGCTGCTTCTGACTCTAAAGAAAACAAGGGTTACAATGCTCAGGGACTTTTTAAAAATTGAAGTATAGTTGATGTACAATATTATATAAGTTACAGATGCATAATATAGTTATTCACAATTTTAAACGTTATCAGTTCAGTTCAGTTCAGTCGCTCAGTCATGTCTGACTCTTTGCAACCCCATGAACTGCAGCATGCCAGGCCTCTCTGTCCATCACCAACTCCCGGAGTTCACCCAAACTCATGTCCATCAAGTCGGTGATGCCATCCAGCCATCTCATCCTCTGTCATCTCCTTCTCCTGCCTCCAATCCCTCCCAGCATGAGAGTCTTTTCCGATGAGTCAACTTTTTGCATGAGGTGGCCAAAGTACTGGAGTTTCAGCTTTAGCATCACTCCTTCCAGATCTCCTTTAGAACAGACTAGTTGGATCTCCTTGCAGTCCAAGGGACTCTCAAGAGTCTTCTCCAACACAACAGTGCAAAAGCATCAACTCTTCAGCGCTCAGCTTTCTTCACAGTCCAACTCTCATATCCATACATGACCACTGGAAAAACCATAGCCTTGACTAGATGGACCTTTGTTGGCAAAGTAATGTCTCTGCTTTTTAATATGCTATCTAGGTTGGTCATAATTTTCCATCCAAGGAGTAAGCATCTTTTAATTTCATGGCTATAACCACCATCTGCAGTGATTTTGGAGCCCCAAAAAATAAAGTCTGACATTGTTTCCACTGTTTCCCCATCTAATTCCCATGAAGTGATCAGTTATACTCCATAGTTATCATAAAATATTGGCTAGGACTTCCTTGGTGGTTCAGTGGTTAAGAATATGCTTGCTGGGACTTCCCTGGTGGTCCAGCGGTTAAGAATCCACCCTGAAATTCAGGGGACACAAGGTCAATCTCTGGTCAGAGAACTAAAATCCCACATGCTATGGAGCAAAGATCCTGCATGATGCAATGAAGATCCTGCGTGCCACAACTGAGACCCTATGCAGCCATAAATTAAAAAAAAAGAATCTGCTTGCTGATGAAGGGCACACGAGTTTAATCCCTGCTCCAGGAAGATTCCACATGCTGCAGAGCAACTAAGCCCATGAGCCACAATTACTGAGTCTGAGCACCCTAGAGCCCATGCTCTGCAACAAGCAAAGCCCCTCTCACCACAGCTAGAGAAAGCGAGCATGCAGTAACAAAGACCCAGAGCAGCCAAAAAATAAATAAATACATTTTTTAATTGGCTCTATTCCCCATGTTGTACAATGTATCCTTGTAGCTTATTTTATACCTAATAGTTTGTACCTCCTACTCCCCTATGCCTATAAAATCTTCCCTCTCTTCCCTCTCCCCACTGGTAACCACTAGTTTATTCTCTATATCTGTGAATCTTTTTGTTATAGTCACTGGTGTGTTGTCTTTTTAAAATTCCACATGTCAGAGATATAAAACTATTTGTCTTTCTCTGTTTGACTTACTTCACTTCACATAATGCCCTCCAAGTTCAACAATGTTGCTACAAATGGTAAAATTTCATTCTTTTTTTGAGGGGCTGAATATATATGTACTGGGGGCTTCCCAGGTGGTGCTAGTGGTAAAAAACTCATCTGCCAATTCAGGTAGACTTAAGAGATGCAGGTTCAACCCCTGGGTTGGGAAAATTCCCTAGAGGAGGGCACAGCAATCCACTCCAGTATTCCTGCCAGGAGAATCCCATGGACAGAGGAGCCTGGTGGGCTACAGTCCATAGGGTCGCAAAGAGTCAGACATGAGGGAAGCAACTTAGCACGTACATAGGTACCACATCTTCTTTACCCTTCATCTGTTGCTGGACACTCAGGTCGCCTTCATATTTTGGCAACTGTAAATAATGCTGCTATGGACATTAAGGTGCATGTATTTTTTGGTTTGCTTTTTCTCCCCAGATACATACCCAAGAGTGGAATTGCCAGCGTATGGTGATTCTATTTTTAGATTTTTGAGAACCCTCCATACTGTTTTCCGTAGTGGCTGCACCAATTTACATTTCCAACAGCAGTTTACAAGGGCTCCCTTTCCTCCACAGCCTTACCAGTGCCAGTGCAGACTAATTCTCCAATTTCCGTTCGTTGTGAGCATCAGCTTACATTTGGCTACTTGAAATCACACTTGAAAACTGTGTTTCCAATTCATTCTGAAGATGTTCAGCACCCTTTGGGGATGAGCATTCTTCAAAGTGGGCTGATCCGCCTTCCTGCCACTCTGCCTTGACTCTTCTGCTCACCTTTCATCGTTGTGAGGCAAATTTACTTTCATAATTTTCCAAATTCTTTTCTTTTACTCAGGCTTCTCAGTGAAATCCACAGCTCCTCCTCCCCACAGGAATGCTCCCACCAGCATAGCTCCCCTCCAGCCACTGCTGCCTCGCTGACCTCTGAGTCACCAGCCACTGGCTGACATTAGGGGAGAACCTGACCCAATCAGAGACAAAGTCCACATACCTTGGGTCTCTTTGGCTCCCTCTATGCTTCCTAGAGCTCCTTGTGTTCAGCTGCTAAGTCGTCTCTGACTCTTTGCGACCCCATGGACTGAAGCACATCAGGCTTCCCTGTCCTCCACTATCTCCTGGAGTTTGCTCAGGCTCATGTCCATTTAGTCAGTGATGCTATCTAACTGTCTCATTCGCTGCTGCCCTCTCCTCTGTTTGCCCAAATCAAATAGATTAAAGCAATCCTTAACACTGGGCCCTTAAAAACGAGGAAAGAAGACCACTTATTGCATGGACAAAAGGACAAATAATACCCCTCAGGTGAAATTCATCACAGGTTTTAGCACCTTTCCCCTTAGGATGAAAATCGCTTCCAGTGAATGGGGTTTTACTGCCACCTCCTGGATCATGCTTGGCAGCACTGGGCAGCCCTGGGCGGAGCCAAAGGAGTAGGGGTCACCATAGTGAAGTGGATGTAAGGTCAACTACAGAAACTCCCGAGCTCAGAACTTTCATAACTCTCCTTAAATAACTTCCAGCCATCCAAGCAGAACTGACTTCTTCATTCCTCTACCCTAAAAGGGAAAAGTGCCTCTCTTTCATTAACTTATTTTCTCCCAAGACTCAACATAAGAAAGGGGATCTGAGATCTGACCACCTTACTTGGGATGACAAGTATAATTAAACATAGGCAGAACACACAATGACATAAATCAAAGCAAGATCCCCTATGACCCACCTCCTAGAGTAACAGAAATAAAAACGAAAGTAAACAAGTGTGACCTGATTAAATTTAAAAGCTTTTGCACTATAAGCAACTATAAGCAAGGAAACTATAAGCAAGGTGAAAAGACAACCCTCAGAATGAGAGAAAATAATAGCAAATGAAACAACTGACAAAGGATTAACTTCCAAAATATCCNTGTGACCTGATTAAATTTAAAAGCTTTTGCACTATAAGCAACTATAAGCAAGGAAACTATAAGCAAGGTGAAAAGACAACCCTCAGAATGAGAGAAAATAATAGCAAATGAAACAACTGACAAAGGATTAACTTCCAAAATATCCAAGCAGCTCATACAACTCAATACCAGAAAAACAAACAACCCAATCAAAAAGTGGGGAAAAGACCTAAACAGACATTTCTCCAAAGAAGACATACAGATGGCTAACAAACACATGAAAAGATGCTCAACATCGCTCATTATTAGAGAAATGCAAGTCAAAATCACAATGAGATATCACCTCACACTGGTCAGAATCGCCATCATCAAAAAGTCTACAAACAACAAATGCTGGAGAGGGTGTGGAGAGAAGGGAATACTCTTGCACTGTTGGTGGGAATGTAAATTGATACAACCACTATGGAAGATGGTATGGAGATTCCTTAAAAATTAGCAATAAAAACACCATATGACCCAGCAATCCCACTTCTAGGCATAGAAGGAAACCTGCAGAAACCAGGGTTGAAAAAGACACATGTATCCCATTGTTCATTGCAACACTATGTACACAGCTAGAACATGGAAGCAACCTAGATGCCCATCGACAGATGAATGGATAAAGAAGTTGTGGTACAGATACACAATGGAATATTACTCAGCCATAAAAATAAATGCATTTGAGTCAGTTCTGATGAGGTGGATGAACCTAGAACCTATTATACAGGGTGAAGTGAGTCAGAGAGAGAAAGATACATATCATATTCTAACGCACATATACAGAATCTAGAAAAATGGTTCTGAAGAATTTATTTACAGGGAAGCAATGGAGAAACAGACATAGAGAATAGACTTATGAACATGGGAGAGGGGAGGAGAGGGTGAGATGTATGGCAGGAGTAACATGGAAACTTACATTACCATATGTAAAATAGATAGTCAAAAGGCATTTGCTGTATGGCTCAGGAAACTCAAACAGGGGCTCTTTATCAACCTAGAGGGGTGAGATGGGGAGGGAGGTGGGAGGAAGGTTCAAAAGGGAAGGGATATGTGTATACCAATGGCTGATTCATGTTAAGGTTTGACAGAAAACAACAAAATTCTGTAAATCAATTATCCTTCAGTTAAAAAAAAAAATACATTCTCCAGGCTGCATTGCATTTCCCAGTTTAAAATAATTTTTGATCTACAATATACTTTGTACCAAACTATGTTATCTGAATCTGGGTGTTTGCCTTTGTTTTCAGGAGGTGGGAAACATACCTACAAAGGAAAATCTCCAATAGTAGAGCTGAAATCTGCTTCAGTTTTTGTTAACACTTTTAATATCCTTCATTAACTAAAGCATAATAACTCCAATACTGTGGCCACCTGATGCAAAGAGCTGATTCATTTGAAAAGACCCTGATTCTGGGAAAGATTGAAGTCAGGAGGAGAAGGGGACGACAGAGGATGAGATGGTTGGATGGCATCACTGACTCAATGGACATGAGTTTGAGTAAACTCTGGGAGCTGGTGATGGACAGGGAGGCCTGGCATGCTGTGGTCCTTGGGGTCACGAAGACTCAGACACGACTGAGCGACTGAACTGAACTGAAGTGAACTTTCACCCAGTTTGGTCCCCATGGTAAATTTTTTAAGACTTATTTGTTTTTATTTTGTCTGTGCTGGGTCTTCATATAGACTGAGGGCTTTCTCTAGTTGCAGCGAGTAGGAGCTACTCTTCACCGTGAAGCATGGGCTTCTCTTGCAATGGCTTGTCGTCTTGCGGAGCACAAGCTCTGGGCACATGGGCTCTAGAGCACAGGCTCAGTAGCTGTGGTGCATGGGCTTAGCTGCTCCAAGGCATGTGGGATCTTCCCAGTTCAGTCATGCAATCATGTCCAACTCTGCGACCCCATGGACTGCAGCACGCCAGGCCTCCCTTTCCATCACCGACTCCTGGAGCTTACCCAAACTCATGTCTGTTGACTCGGTGATGCCATCCAACCATCTCATCCTCTGTCGTCCCCTTCTCCTCCTGCCCTCAGTCTTTCCCAGCATCAGGGTCTTTTCCACTGAGTCAGTTTTTCACATGATATGGCCAAAGTATTGGAGTTTCAGCTTCAACATCAGTCCTTCCAATGAACACTCAGGACTGATCTCATTTAGGATGGACTGGTTGGATCTCCTTGCAGTCCAAGGGACTCTCGAAAGTCTTCCCCAACACCACAGTTCAAAAGCATCAATTTTTTGGCTCTCAGCTTTCCTTATAATCCAACTCTCACATCCATACATGACCACTGGAAAAAATATAGCTTTGACTAGATGGATCTTTGTTGGCAAAATAATGTCTCTGCTTTTTAACATGCTGTCTAGGTTGGTCATAAAATTCCTTCTAAGGAGTAAGCAGCCTTTAGTTTCATGACTGCAGTCACCATCTGCAGTGATTTTGGAGCCCAAAAAAACAAAGTCAGCCACTGTTTTCACTGTTTCCCCATCTATTCGCCATGAAGTGATGCAATTGGATGCCATGATCTTAGTTTTCTGAATGTTGAGCTTTAAGCTAACTTTTTCACTCTCCTCTTTCACTTTCATCAAGAGGCTCTTCAGTTCTTCTTAACTTTCTGTCATAAGGGTGGTGTCATCTGCATATCTGAGGTGATTGATATTTCTCCTGGCAATCTTGATTCCAGCTTGTGCTTCATAGAGCCCAGCGTTTCTCATGATGTACTTTCAATATAAGTTAAATAAGCAGGGTGACAATATACAGCCTTGACGTACTCCTTTCCCGATTTGGAACTGGTCTGTTGTTCCATGTCCAGTTCTAACTGTTGGTTCCTGACCTGCATACAGATTTCTAAAGAGGCAGGTCAGGTGGTCTGGTAGTCCCATCTCTTTCAGAATTTTCCACAGTTTATTGTGATCCACACAGTCAAAGGCTTTGGCGTAGTCAATAAAGCAGAAATAGATGTTTTTCTGGAACTCTCTTGCCTTTTCCATGATCTAACAGATGTTGGCAATTTGATTTCTGGTTCCTCTTCCTTTTCTAAATCCAGCTTAAACATCTGGAAGTTCACGGTTCACATATTGTTGAAACCTGGCTTGGAGAATTTTGAGCATTACTTTACTAGCATGTAAGATGAGTGCAATTGTGTGGTAGTTTGAGCATTCTTTGGTATTGCCTTTCTTTGGGATTGGAATGAAAACGGACCTTTTCCAGTCCTGTGGCCACTGCTGAGTTTTCCAAATTTGCTGGCATATTGAGTGCAGCACTTTCACAGTATCATCTTTCAGGATTTGAAATAGCTCAACTGGAATTCCATCACCTCCACTACCTTTGTTCGTAGTGATGCTTACTAAGGCCCACTTGACTTCACATTCTAGGCACTTGCATCAGCAGGCAGATTCTTAACCACTGGACCACCAGGGAAGCCCCATGGAAACTATCAGTAGTATTTTCTAATATGGTCCAGTTGTGGGGAAGTAAGTTCTCATACACTGTTGGTGGTTATGTAAATTGGCACGGCATTTCTGGAGGACAATATGTCAGAATCAGTCAAAATCTAAGAGGAAGCATAACTTTTGCAGTTTTAAAATGTCCCTGGTGAGCACTGTGGCTCTTTCTCTGGCATCCATTCCTTGTTTTCCTCCCAACCAGTACAATCCCGTTTCCTTTCGCTCTTTCATTATTTCAAAGAAATTTAACAGAGAAGCAGCGCACACCATTCGCCTGGCTACAATGTTTGATTCAAGGTGAGCGATATCCAAATCTGATTTAATTAATGTGAAGTTTTGTTTATGGCTGGAGAAACATGCTTCCTCCTCTGTAAATGGATGAAGTTACTTGTAGCTTCAGGAGTCTAAGCTCCAAAAGTTTATATTATCTAAACAAAATATATATATATTTTTTAATTGATTCCAGATCTAAGTAATCGTTTTGTTGTTCGGTCACTCAGTCATGTCCGATTCTTTACAACTCCATGAACTGCAGCAAGCCAGACTTCCCTGTCCACTATCTCCCAGAGTTTGCTCAAACTCATGTCCTCTGAGTTGGTGATGCCATCCAACCATCTCAATCCTCTGTTGCCCCCTTCTCCTCCTGCCCTCAATCTTTCCCAGCATCAGGGTCTTTTCCAATGAGTTGGTTCTTCACATCAGGTGGCCAAAGTATTGGAGCTTCAGCTTCAGCATCAGTTCTTCCAATGACTATTCAGGGTTGATTTCCTTAAGGATTGACTGGTTTGATCTCCTTGCAGTCCAAGGGACTCTCAAGAGTCTTCTCAGCAAACACCCATGGCTCTATCATTTATGAATTGAGTGACACGATAAATTTCTTAAGCTTTTGAAGCCTATACTTTGCCTGTAAACCATGACTAACATTCCTACCTTCATAGGGCTACTATTACTATTGTCAGATAAAAATCACAGAGCTATTATGGTTTGGAACAGAAAGAGGTTATAAAAAAAAGATGTGGTTCCCAATCTTTAAAGACACAGAAGTGTTGGTGGTGGCAGCAACACTGGGTATTGATCTTGCCTGTCTGTGTGCTTTCAGAATCTGGCCCTGACTCTCCTGGAGGGTCTAGAAGTAATTCAATAAACATCTTTTCTATTTGAAAAATATATAGTGAAGGAGACAGACAGGTAGGTATGTATGTAAGCAGATGGACTGATGATCAAAGGAAGGAGACTAAATGTAGGTTTGACAGGGACAGAGTAAAGGGACAATATAAGTGATTAGTTAATCCCACTAGGGGAGTGTAAGTAGAAAAAATATGGAAAACCCCTGTAATGACAGCTCAAGAAAGCAAGTTTGCCTAACCATAAAACCAAGCAGGCTTTCTTAGCAACAAAACCATGCAACAGAAACACAAGACATGCCCCAAAGCAATAAAACAAAGTTGGCATGAGGCCCACCACTTGCCCAGTGAACTCAGTAAGTCAATGATCCCTCGGACATGCTCTCTGCACATATAAGAAACAGCAATAATTTGTGGAGCTAGATGAACCATGTAAGGACAAGAAAATTCCCCTGCTCAACCTGGAGGAGGAACTGATGATAGAAGCACAATGTCTAGTTAAGAGAGACAAGGAAGTTTTTCTCCCTCTCCCCACTTTTCCTTTGACTGTAAAATTGTAGCCCAGTAAGTTCTCGGTATGCAGCATTTCTTGCCCACCCACTTGTAAGCCTCAGAAGCGTCCTATTGTAAAAAAATTACTTCTTATCTACCACTTTTCTCTCACTGAATTCTTTTTTGTGCTGAGATATAAAGGACTATAGTACCAGAGCTCGTCAGCACCCCTGAAACACCACCAAACAGTTTCGGGTTCTGGAGAGAAGTAACCAGTGGAGACATTGTTGTGGGACGAAAGGATTGTTTTCAATTCAAGCAGCAGTTAATGGAGGTCGTTTTCCAAATTTAGAGGCACGTGTGTGTTCAGCAGCTTCAGTCATGTCCAACTCTTTGCAACCCTAAGGACTGTAACCCTCCAAGTTTCTCTGTCTGTGGAATTCTCCAGACAAGAATACTGGAGTGAGTTGCCATTCCCTCTTCTAGGGGCTCTTCTGACCTAGGGATCAAACCTGTGTCTCCTGTGTCTCTTGCATTGACAGCTGGATTCTTTACCACTGAGCCACTGGAGAAGCTCTAGAAGCATGGAGATAGCTAAATGGAGATAAACTGATATAAAAACCTCTTCTCTTGACTGACTGGAGATCCTACTCTACTGTAGGGAGAAGAAAACATGCTGAATTGAAATATTTTGCTTTCACTTCCCTGACTCCTCATTTAATTCATGTTAACCAATAACACAGTTTCCAAAATTTGGCTAGAGCCTTCCTCGCTTCTACAGGCGATGATCCTCCACGCCAAAGTAGAATAAGAAGGGGTTAAATAAGGCTATGCAATGGAGGGAAATAAAATGTCACTGAAAGCAAAGGAAAACATTTTTGTGGGTGAGTTTTTGTTTTGTTTTCAGTTTCTCAGTATATAATAACATCAAAAATATCCACAATAATAATATCCAAAATATCTAAAAACACAAAGCTCTAAATCACAAGTTACTTCCAAGTGATGACAAGTGATTTGTGGTAAGGCGCTTCTCAGAAAGACATGTTAAGGAACAGATAGGCTTTATCCTAATTACGAGCTTTCCTGGTGGCTCAGTGGTAAAGAATTTGCTTGCTAATGCAGGAGACTTGGGTTCTATCCCTGGGTCAGGAAGATCCCCTGGAGAAGGAAATGGCAACCCACACAGTATTCTTGTCTGGGAAATCCCGTGGACAGAGGAGTCTGGAAGGCTGCAGCCCATGGGATGGCAAGAGTCAGAGACCACTTGGTGGCTAAACACCAACATGGCAATCACACTTTCAAGTTATTTCATGTCTGAGGCTACAAAGAGAGAAAATAAGACCTTTTAAAATGTAATGTGAGAACATACTTTTTCACTCACACGGAGGAGTGTTGCTGCTGCTGCTGCTGCTAAGTCACTTCAGTCATATCCAACTCTGTGCAACCCCATAGACAGAAGCCCACCAGGCTCCCCTGTCCCTGGGATTCTCCAGGCAAGAACAACGGAGTGGATGTTAAGGGCCCATAAAGAAAATGAAATCACTCAGTCGTGTCCGACTCTTTGCAAACCCAGGGACTGTAGCCTACCGGGCTCCTCTGTCCATGGGATTTTCCAGGCAATAGTACTGGAGTGGATTGCCATTTCCTTCTTCAGGGGATCTTCCCAACCCAGGGATTGAATCTGGGTCTCCTGCACTGTAGACAGACGCTTTACCGTCTGAGCCACCAGGGAAGTTGCTAAAACACAACACAAAACAATAGGAAAAAATCCATTTAGTCCAATTTTCTAGGACCAGCCTTAAAACCTGAAAAGCAGTGATGCTGAGGTCTCTAATTCCTGCCAATGGTTCAGTTATAGGAAGCAGGGCTTAGAAATCAAGTCAAGCACATTTTCCCATCTTGTGTAACACATAATTTATTATAGAATCAGCCTTGTAGCAAAACTAAAGTGAAGGAACCAATGATGAGAGAGTCACAAGAGAAGACGTGTCTTCTGTGTCTCCATTTCTATAGGATGTTAGCTATCCTAACCAAGCAAGCTATCCTCAATCAAAAGAACCAGGTTCTAAGATTGAGTTTGTTACAGTTTTTACCAGGTCATCTTTACAAGTAAAGTGCTGGGAGCCAGCGTGAGGAATCCCGCCCATGACAAGGTCATGCGGAAGGAAGCCTGACATATGCAAGCACATGATCAAGCTTCAGGGGTTCCCCCTGGAATTTCCTGAGCATCCACCCCCCAAAAAATAAGTGCCGGCCTTTGTACTCTGCTTTTCCACTCTTCTGATATTCTCTGGAAAAAGTCAAATCAGGGCTTTAGTCTTCTGCATTTGAAAGGGATGTTTCCGTTAAACCCCCTCTGGTAGCTCTCTAGCTTGCCTAACAGGTCCCCCAGACTTCTTGCAGCTTGCAAATTGTTTACAGCCCCCAACCGCGAGAGGCACAAAGCTTAAAAGAATCTTAAAGAAACAGAGCCTTTTCTAAAGAGTTAAAAATCATATTGGTGACAGGTTTTCAATGTTGACTCAATGATTGCTGCCAGGCCTCCATATTCTTTATCTTTTAGGCACCTGGGAGGATGTTGAGCAATGTAATCAGGATGTAGAAAAAGATATATAGTAGTTTTGATGTTTGCAACACTAGACTTTTGAGTTAATTGCTTCTCTTTTGTTGTAAATCACTGTATTCCCTTTACTTGTTATAAGTTGCTGTATCTTTGCTTTGTAAGAATGTAACTTTATTTAGTGCTTTCTGAGAGTGGCACCAGACTTTGGGAAGATCAACACAAATAAGACTTCTGGTTGACAAACCCTTATCGGAAAAAGGCTGTAAAATGTTAATTGGCCCTTTTGGGCTAGAAGATGATGTAAATCACCTAAGACTTGTGTATACAATTAGGTGTGCAGAGAGAAAACCCTGGTTTTGATGAGCCTGGGCTGCTAACACTGCATAATTTTGTATTACCCATTGATCTCTATGTACAATCAAAAAGGTGTAAAAGGCCTCTCCAGACAATAGGAGTTGGAGCTAGTCGCTGGACTAGTTTCCTCCGTGTCTCTCTCTCTATTTCTCCCTCTCCCTCTCTCTCTTCTTCACTTTAATTTCAGGCTGAATTCCCATCTGGAGCGGGTGGCCCACCAAGTCTACTTACTTGTCCTGGCTTTTAAGACCCGCACGAAAGGGAGCCTAAGGCGGGGCACCCTTAGAGATTCAAGCAGGCGCCGGTGGCCCCACGTAGATGGTGCAAATCTCTTGTCTTGAGATTTTATTGGCCTCCCCTGTAGCCCAAGTTATTCAGCCTTCTTTCTCCACTTAATTTTCCCACTACACTATTTCTTCCTGATCTAATCATATATTTCTATATGAATAAATAAATAAGTCTTTCCTCGCCCACGCCATCCATGCCTCGAATTCCCTGGATCCACCAGGGCTGGACCCCAGCAGTAAAGGACAAGACAAGACCTGGCTGCTTATATCACTGGCTGTACAAGAAAATTAACTTGCTACCCCTGTTTCCTAAATTTTGAAAAGAAAATTAATGGGTTATTTCAAACTTATTTGTTAAAACTATACAGTGCTGCATGCATTATTCATGGTCTCAAATAAAAATCAAGCAAAAGCCATATATGGAGCTCAGTAAGATATATTTATTAATTTTAAAACATATACATACAGCAAGCCCATTTCCCCCACCAGTACATACATATATTTTCTATTAGTAATTGGCTTAATCATACCCTTGTAGGTGAGAAAAAGTTAAAGTAACCTCAAACTGAAAAGGGGGATTATTTTGGTTCAGTATCTATGGCCCCAATTTGCAAAATCTTCTTTTTCAAGTAGTTCTGCAAGCTCTAGCCAGATAAGATCCTCAAGTCTCAACCTGGATTTACAGTGAATCATTTTTAATTCCTTAACTCTGAAGTTCACAATATGTTTTAATTAAAAAAAAAAAAAACTGCCTGAAAGCAAATATAGAAATGAGGTTATTGATCTTAGATCCTTAGACACTGAGATGATATTTTCACACTGATCTATAAATTAAAATAACATAGAAATAAACTAGAGAAACACTTGGCTTTTTAAGTATCATCTGTTTTCCATGCTATAGAGTCTCTTGGCAATATTTTTCAAAGTAAAAATAAAATAATATTTTAATATGAAGCCAATTAGTACTTATACACAAATTTTGTTCAACATGTTAGCCATAACAATCTAGTCAAATACCTGGTCAGAGGTTAAAGATAGAACTTCAGAATCAAGACCAAATTTTAGTTGAACCATGGATAGACTCCACATTGGAGCCTCTTATTTTGCCTCCTCTGGAATGTCCTACTCTTTTGAAGCCCAAGTGTCTAAGGTCATAATTTCAATATTAAGCTCCTTAGAGTAATAGAGAAAAGTGCTAGTTAAATTTGGGAGTTAAGTTCTAGCCAATGCCTTTTGGAAAAAAAACAACACATTGTTAATTGGTTAGGGCAAAAAAAATAAAATTGTCCACACAAATTCTGGTCCCCTTAACAACCATTCTCTAAATGCAGAGCATGACTTACAACCCAGAATCCCAAAACCTGCAGTCCAATTGGTTTAACATTACCACCTAAGTTTGGACCAGTGCACTAGAAAAGATGTATGGGCTGATGGTAAATGATTTTGCACCTTGATAAAAAGTTTTGGGAAAGGCCTAAGTGTTTGAGGAAACAAGGAGAGAGGAACATGTCTCGGTTCTATCTAATGTCACCTTCAAACTATCAGTGTGAAGTCCTAACAGTGGACATTCCCTCTCTAAAATATTTCCAACTGGGGAGTTTCATAGACACTGGCCCAGAAAAGAGTAATCAGCCTGAGTCGACTGGCATAACGCAGTTTCAGCCCTCAAACTCTGTATGGTTACCTCTTTTTTTTTTTTCAAATGAGAAGCACGGTACTCAGCTCCAAGGTAAACTTAACAAAATTCTTCTTCACCACTAATTTCAATCACATTCCTACACACAGGAACATTAGCACTAGAATCTAACAAAACAGAGGACTACCCAATGCCAGAACCACACTAAGTTATTAGAAATAAAGGTTTCTTTGCAAAATTTGCTTTAGTGTGGTTCTTAGAAGATCAGCAGAGAGGCCAAATTCCCACAATAACACTGATCAAACATTAACAATAATCACAGAAACCAAAGATACACTTCTATCCATAGAGAGTCTTTTCTCCTTAAAGCATAGAAACAAGCAAGATTTTTAAATGTTTTATAATTAAGTTTGGGTAAAAGAAACAAGATCTCTTTTAATCTTTTTTTTTTTTTTCGTTTTCTTCAGTTGATCCTAGTTTTGATCATCTACCCCCACTGAACTCACTTCCAAATAAATGTACACATCTATACAGATAACACACAAGATTCAATGCATAAATAACAAAACCTTTTAAATGCTTCTCTCTCTCTTTTTTTACTCACTTTAAATACACAATCTACCAATAGTAAGTACACATTCATATAATAAGAACCCTATCACTATTCTTTCATTTGATATATCTTGAAATAGCATCAACAGACTTGAAAGGTGAGGGGATAACAGTTATTCAATCTTCCTTGAAACACATGGATGATGTCTCTTCTGCTGCTGCAACGCCTTTCTCAGAAAATGCAGGCAGTTCAGAAGTCAATGCTCAAAGCCATGAATCTCTGCTTCTAGAATTCTGTTGCACAAGAATGTTATCTCAGGTACCACAGCAGCATCTAAAAGCAAAGGGGGATATATGCCACCCAATAGTTTATATAAATTCCTTCTAGAAATTGATTTCTACCTCTCTCGTTTTCTTACCCTGTATATATTGATAGTCTTGGTAGGTATTACATGGTCTAAGAAAACCATGCATATCAAAAACAAGATTTTAATGACAGTCTTCAGGATAATTACTCACCAAAACTATCATGTGTAGCAATCCACTTTTATATAAATAATGACTAATTTTGACAAAACAGATCCAAGTTTTAAGAGAGCTTGAAGTTTACACAGTATTTATAATGAATGCATTGCAATGACTTCCACTAGGGCCTTGGAAAGGACCTCTAAAAATGAGAAATTAAAATTTAAAATCTGTTCACGTCACAGTAAATTCACATTTAGTGTCACAGACATTCAAAATACTTTCTGGAGGTTGAAAGATTAATTCCAACAACACAGTTATGAGAATGTGGGATTTCATTACCAATATATTTCACAGAGTTAATGAGATACTCAATTTTGAATGAATGTGTGAGCTTTCATAGAAAAGTATCACCCCCAAAAGGTCTGATTTGGAGGGGGAGAAAGTGTTAGCATTAAAAAATTCTATTTAAAAGGAAAGCAATCACTGGGTTTAATGCTGATAACTCTTTATTAGGAAAAAGATTATCTAGCAATCATTTACTCTTTCTTGTTTTACAAGCCAAAGGGCAAATGACTGATAAGAGAGATAAGTCCATATCCTCCCGGAGCACTTGTCACCCTAAGTTCACATTACTGTATCCAATAAAATATAGCAGATTAGTTTAAAAGCAAGAGATGTAAACTCCATGAAAGAGGATTTCATCCCAGAGACAAATGCTACTCCTGTTTTTTTAAGTGGTACAATTCTTTGTCTATCAGGAGCTCCCACAGAGTCAAACATGGAAGAATATTTTGGCTGAGAATCTGTAGCTTTAGCAAGCTATCAACACAAAACATTTCCCATGAAGGTTAACACAGCTCCAAGTGTGAGAAACCAGACCTACCCAATTCAGAATCGACAGGACACTCAGTGCTGGTGTTCCACGGGAGGCAAATCAGCCTCTGAATCATCTGACAAGGGAGATTTTGATACCTAGAAGTTAATAATTGAGCATAATAGATTCTCAGTAATTGCCAAAGTCCTACTTCCCCCAAATCCCAATTCTTGTTCAAACATCAGATGATCAGGGTTAACCATTCATATGGATAGCTCAAGCTGCTTTACAGAAAAAGATGAAGGGCTTCATCTTACTCTTTGACCTTGTTGCTGATAAATATGCTAAATGATACTTCTGATGTGCCAGGGCAGTGTAAACCTGCTATAACCCATGTTTTCTACCTATCAACAAAATAAATCAAAACCGTTTGGAAAAAAAAACAACTGAGGATGAAGGACAAGAGTCAAAACTTGGAGATACAACCCTTCGTGAGGGAGTAAGTTTCTAGTTTTGTTTGTTTTTCACCACTGTGACATTGCCCAAAGGGCAAGCCCTGCTATCAGAGTAGTGAGGAAGTGCAAGAGAAATGAGTAGAAATTACTCAATCTGAAAAACAGAAAAAAAGATTGAAGAAGGTGAAAAGCCTCAGAAACCTGTAAAAAAAAAAAAAAACTTACCAAAAGGTCTACCATATAAATCACTGGAATTTCATAAAGAGAAAAGAAAGAAATTATGGCAGGAAAAAATATTTGAAGAAATAATGACCAAAACTTGCCAAATTTGGTAACAGAGATCAGTTTGCAGATTCAAGAAGCTCAGCAAATTTCAGAAGGATACACTCAAAGAGAACTATGCCCAAACATAAGATATTCAAGCTAATGAACACAAAAGACAAAGATTAGATATTGAAAGCAGCTAGAGAAAAATGAAACACTACATATAGAGGAACAATTCAAATACCTGATAATTTTCCACCAGAAACTGTAGTGACTAGAAGACAGAGAAATAATTATCTTTATAGTGCTGAAAGAAAAAAATTCTTTTTTTAAAAATCTACCAACTCGTGCTCTATATCCAGTGAAAATATATTTCAGGAAAGAAGGCAAAATAATAATGTCATTCCCAAATGAAAGAAAAGTAATAGTTTGTCATTATTATACCTGCTCAGTAAAAAGCATTACAGGAGGTTTTCCAGACAGAAAGAAAATAATATCGGAAAATAAAACTGTAATCTTTAAGAAAGAAGGAAGAACAACATTAAAAGTCAGTAGCTAGGTAAACATAGAAAACTACTTTTTTTTTGCATAAACTGCTTAAAATACTTAAGATTATTTTAGCAAAAAGATAACAGTGTAGTGAGGCTTTCTATGTATGTGAATAAAATACATATGCTAACTCTAAGATAAAGTTCAGGTGTGGAGAAGAGAAATAGGTTTTGAAAGATTCTACATTTTATAAGTGATACAATACTTGTTCTAAGTAGACTACGAAAAAATTAGTTACATACACTGTAATCCCTAGAGAATTAATTTAAAAAATAATACAGAGATGATCACCAAAGAGCCAGTACTAAAAATACTTAAATACAAAATAAGACTGGAAAGGGAAAACAGAGGAACAAAAAACAACTAATAAAAAGATAGTGCTAGATCCAAACACTTGAATAATCACATTAATGTTAACTGGCCTGAATATTCAGTGGTAGGAAGGATTCTAAAGATATTCCCCTAAGATATCTGTCCCTGGTTAGTCAATTGAACTCACTTAGCTACTTCTGTGAAAGAACTTTGCACATGAAATTAATTTAGCAATTCAGCTGACCCTCAGAAAGATTATCCCGGTGGGCCCAAGGAATCACATGTGCCCTTAAAAGAGGAAGAATGTCAGAGAGGTGAGGCAGATGAGGTAAGAGTGAGTCAAAGGAGTAAGAAAGTTTCAACCACACTTGCTGGTTGAGGGCTGTGGAATTAGGCCATGAGCCAAGTGAATGGCCTCTAGAAGCCGAGAACAACCCCCCAGCTGTCAGTCAGAAAGGAAACGGGACATCAGCCCCACAACCACGTGGAACTAGATGCTGCCAACTACTTGAATGAGCCTGGAAACAGATTCCCCCCTAGAGCCTCCAGAGAGAAATGCAGCCCTGCTGACGTTAATTTCAGCCTAATTCCGGGAGTTGGTGATGGACAGGNGGGACATCAGCCCCACAACCACGTGGAACTAGATGCTGCCAACTACTTGAATGAGCCTGGAAACAGATTCCCCCCTAGAGCCTCCAGAGAGAAATGCAGCCCTGCTGACGTTAATTTCAGCCTAATTCCGGGAGTTGGTGATGGACAGGGAGGCCTGGCGTGCTGCGATTCATGGGGTCGCAAGGAGTCGGACACGACTGAGCGACTGAACTGAACTGAACTGAGCTGATGAGACTCTTAAGGAAACCAGCAGCCGTACCTTGACTTCTGACCTATGGAAATTGTAAAGTTGAACAAATGGAGATTGTTTTAAATTGGTAGTAACTTGTTAGAAGAAATAGAAAACAAACAGACGTTCCAATTAAAAGAATCAGAATTGACAGAATGGATACACAAGGAAGATCCTAATTTATCTGCTGTTGGCAAAAGAAACACTTTAAACATAAAAACAAGATAAGCTGAAAGTAAATGAAAGTATTGATAGAAAGATACACCATGGAGACAAATAACTGTAAGTACACTGGAGTGAAGGCTTCCCAGGTGGCACTAGTGGTAAAGAGCCCACCTGCCAGTGCAGCAGATAAGAGACGTGGGTTTGCTCCCTGGGTGAGGACGATCCCCTGGAGGAGGGCATAGCAACCCACGCCCGCATTCTTGTCTGGAGAAACCCACAGACAGAAGAGCCTGGTGGGCTACAGTCCACAGGGTTGTACAGAGTCAGACGTGACTGAAGTGACTTAGCATGCACGCAGGCTGAAGTGACTATTTTAATCTCAGATAAAATAGACTTTGAGGCACAGAGCACCAAGAGAGAGAAAGTGAGACACTTCAAAATGATAAAAGGGACAACGTATCAGAAAGACAAAACAAGTATAAATGTGTCTGTACCTAATAAAACAGATTTTTTTAAATACATGAAGCAAAAATAAACAGAAAAATAGGTTCAATGCAGGATACAGGATGCTTGGGGTTGGTGCACTGGGATAACCCAGAGGGATGGTATGGGGAGGGAGGTGGGGGTCAGGGTTCAGGAGTGGGAACTTATGTACACCCATGGCGGATTCATGTTGATGTATGGCAAAACCAATACAGTATTGTAAAGTAAAAAAAAAAAAAACAGAAAATAGACAATGCCACAATCATAGTGAAAGATCTATCAAGACCTTTCAGGAACTGATGGAACTAAACAAATTATCAAGAATATACAATGTTTGAACACTATCAACCTTAATCAAATTTCATATGTATAAAACACTACATCCAACAACTAATTATATACATTATTCTTAAGAGAATAAGGTTTATTCACCAAGACAGACCATGTGCTGGGCCATAAAACACATCTCCATGCATCTAAAAAAACTGAAATCATACAGGGTATATTCTCTGACCATATGGAATTAAACTGTAAATCAATAATAAAGTATCTAAAGAATATCCAAGTATCTGTTAAAAAACACATTCCTAAATAATTATTGGGTTAAAGAAGAAATTACAAGGGAAATTTTTTAAATGTTTGACCAGAATGATAATGAAAATATAACATATGGAAATTTGTGTGATGAAGCAAACAGTGCTTAGAGAAAAATATTTGAAGTTACATCTGTAAATATAAGATGTGTAAGCATGGAGTGGGGTGAGGGAGTGAGACAGAGCCCATGGATTAAGCAATACTTCACTTACAAAATCTATCTTACAGATTGTTCCAGAAGGTATGTAATAGATTTTATAAATGTGAAAATGTTGTGTACTTCAGTGCACTGATGAATACCATAAAGTAAGGGTGCAAGGCAGGTCACAGCCTCAGAAGGCAGGCCCTTGGCTTTCAGTCTCCAGTTGTGTCTCTTTCCACCCAGATTTTCCACACATAAATTCATGTATTTTGGTGTTAATCTATGCTTTTTCAATATATCTACTTTCTCTTTCATTGTATTTTAAATACAAATGGAAACTGAACAAATAACCTGAGAGGAAAATGCAGAACCAGTTTACAGATATAAAATGATTAGTTCAGAATGAGAAAGAAAAATATTGAAGAAGGGAGAAGGCAGCCAAAGCCTTTCTTCCATCGCATGCAACTAGATTGAGCTACGTTGACCCAAAAAGTGCTTTGAACAATAATGTGCTCACAAAGAGCAAATGGGAAATTTTGCCTTTAAAATCTGCTTTACGTTTAAGTTTAGAAGTATACAAGGAATTTCCCACAACACTGTAGTTCCTAAAAATAAAATCTGTGGCCATGCTTCATCTTCACACAATAGGAATTTGTTTAGCTTTAATGATGTTGCTCCCAACATGGCTGGCAAGGAGTAAGGCAAAAAGCAACAGCTGTCTATAAATGTTTTTCTCAGAATCACTCAGTAACTGGCTCTGTAATTTGTTATCCTCAGCAATAGAATTCCCCTTGTTTGCAGAGTTGTACAAATTATTTCAGGAGTAACAGTAGGAAAAAGTACCCACATAGAGAAAGAGGGTACGTACAGGGGCTGTCTGTGAAATGGAGATACTTAAACAATCGGGATGGAGAAATCCAAAATAAAAGTTGTATCAGGCAGAAGTGAAAACTTGTTTGAGGAAGAAAAGTGGGGGAAAAAAAGAAGTAAAGGGAAAAAGTCAGTGATACATGTCTCAAGTTTGTAGCTAGTTATGGATGGCCCAAGAGATTAAAAACTTTGCCAGCTTTCTTAGGGATATGACTGTTGTTGATATGAAAGTAGCAGAAACATAAATATTCTGGAGAGATAAGAGAAATTATAGAAAAAGACTACATGGAATAGAAAATCTCTAGCATGAACCTAGAGGGTTGGGATGGGGTGGGAGGTGGCAGGGAGGTTCAAGAGGGAGAGGACATATGTGTACCAATGGCTGATTCATGTTGATGTATGGCAGAAACCCACACAATACTGTGGAGCAATTATCCTTCAATTAAAAATAAATAAATTTAAAAAGAAAATCTCTAGCATGGATGGAGCAGATTGCCCTAGGGAAAAGTGTCAAATAAACAATACATTTTAAGAAGATAAAAACAATTCCCAAGTTTAACTCTTTGAAAGATGGGTAATATTAATAATTTTGGTATTATTACAGTGAAATGCCATAACTTACAATAAAGAATAGGTATATTAAAGCCACAACTAGACTACACACACACACACACACACACACACACAATTTTTTAACCTATAAAAAACTGATCACTGTAAGCTGGGAAATGTTTATGTAAATATATATGTAATAAGGGTGCTTAACAATAACCTCAGATATGCAGATGACACCACCCTTATGGCAGAAAGTGAAGAGGAACTCAAAAGCCTCTTGATGAAAGTAAAAGAGGAGAGAGAAAAAGTTGGCTTAAACTCAACATTCAGAAAATGAAGATTATGGCACCTGGTCCCATCACTTCATGGGAAATAGATGGGGAAACAGTGGAAACAGTGGCTGACTTTATTTTTCTGGGCTCCAAAATCACTGCAAATGGTGACTGCAGCCATGAAATTAAAAGACACTTACTCCTTGGAAGGAAAGTTATGACCAACCTAGAAAGCATATTGAAATGCAGAGACATTACTTTGCCAACAAAGGTCCGTCTAGTCAAGGCTATGGTTTTTCCTGTGGTCATGTATCAATGTGAGAGTTGGACTGTGAAGAAAGCTGAGCGCCAAAGAATTGATGCTTTTGAACTGTGGTGTTGGAGAAGACTCTTGAGAGTCCCTTGGACTGCAAGGAGATCCAACCAGTCCATTCTAAAGGAGATCGACCCTGGGTTTTCTTTGGAAGGAATGATGCTAAAGCTGAAACTCCANAAAAAAAAAAAAAAGATCTTTCGGATACATGATTGAAATGTCCAGGGAAGCATGAAATTCAGGCCTGGATGTAACCGTTGGCTTAAATTATTTCATCAGGACTGACCTTTCTGACTGGTTTTTTCTCATCTTTATTTCCATCATGTGGATCCAAGTGCCAGCAAATTTTCTCCATATGGCGTTTCAAAGAATTTCTCAGCTTACAGTATTACAAGATAAAATCCAGCATACAAAGAATGTCTCTTTATTTAACAATCACAATAACAGTTCAGGAACTGCATTTCGGGGGACTAACAACTTGGAATTAATCCAGGCGGCGAATAAATCTGATGCTCTGATTGGCCAGGCAAGGGTCACCGGCTCACACCTGCAGTCAGCCAGGAGATCCCAGTGGATTGAGAGTGGGAGTGTATTCCCTAGAAAAATACAAATGTTGTCCTTAAAAGGAGAAGAAATGTATAAAGCACATGTAAAACAACTTCTGTCCACCAAAATTCTTAACCTTGTTCTTTCATGCCTATACTTTTTGGTCTATAACCTGGGAGAAGCAGATGAAAGGATGGTTGATGTGTGGCTGGAAACAGGATTCCACGCATCACCCGGGTCTCCATAATAAAGAATTTGTCTGCTGTTTGTTCTGAGTTCCCGGGAAGGAACTTCCTGGTGGGTGAACACATCTCTGTGCCAAGAGGTAATGTGCTCTGATTCCATGAGAAGAGGACACAGAGACTCTGGGTTTGAGACCCTCACAGACCTCACCCCACGTGTCTCTTCATCTGGCCGAACCTGGTTTGTAGTTTTTATACTAAGACTGTAACCAGAAATATGATGAGTACCGTGAGTCACTATAGTAAATTATTGAACCTGACTGGGTTATGGGAACCCCTGGATTAGCAGCTAGTTGGCAAAGAGTGTGGGCTCCCTGGGGACCCCCAAACTTAGAACTGGTGTGTGAAGTGAAGGCAGCTTGTTGGGGGCAGCGCCCTGCATGGGTGGATTCTCATGAACTCTGGGTGGTTAGCATTACAATCGTGTTGCAATATTGTACCATCTCTTCCTGAGGGCACTTCAGGCTAGAACTTAGAAATCCCCAGTCTCAGAAGGTCACACAATTCAATCCTTAATCCTGCTCCCGTGGAAAGGCTCAGGTGTGGAAGGACTGTGCAGGCAGTAGACACAGCCAGGGTCAAGGAAGGCCAGGTCTGTCCACTCCCTTGGCACTCGAATCATGCCAGAGCTCCCCTTGGCCATCACCTTGGTCAGCTGCTTCACCTCCCACCTGGCAAATGGGCAGGGAATGGACAGGTGGGAGCCGCCCCTCCACTCGCCTGTCTGTTTCCCTGGCTGGAAACCAGGGGTAGACGGTGGCTGGAGAGGGAAGGAGGAGCCCATGAGAGCTGCAGTCTTACTCGGCTTCTCCCTGTTAAGCATCTGGGGTGCNGCAAATGGGCAGGGAATGGACAGGTGGGAGCCGCCCCTCCACTCGCCTGTCTGTTTCCCTGGCTGGAAACCAGGGGTAGACGGTGGCTGGAGAGGGAAGGAGGAGCCCATGAGAGCTGCAGTCTTACTCGGCTTCTCCCTGTTAAGCATCTGGGGTGCCTGGAAATGGGTGACAGATTCCTTCCGAAACCACCCTCTGGCTCCACATCTCGGGGTTTAGGCTGACTTTGACATCTTCTTACCTCTTCACCTCTCCTCTCTCCCTTCTTGTTTTTGTTTGTTTGTTTGTTTTTCCTCCTGGGCTCTGCCCCTGGTATAAAGAGGCAGTAAATGTCCATCTAGTTTATTGGGGCAATAAAAGGCATTGGGTTTCATGACCGTAAGATTCCTCTGAAATAAGCATTGTGCATCTAACCTCACCTCCCTTTCACTGTCTTTCTGGAATCTAAGCATGCTGAGTAGGACACAGATTTCCTAAACAACCTAGAATTGATCTTGGTTGGGGATAAGAGATGACCGTACTTCACTTACTCACTGGTACAATGATGAGTACACAGCTCATTGTAACTAATCCATGACATGCCTATGAACCCAAATACTGGATACTCTGTTCTGGAAATTCCTCTGACTGGGACTTCTCCCAATAACCCAGACCCTTTTCCATTGAGCAGCTCAAAGGCAGGCGTGTGTATGTGTGGGGGATAGTTGGGGAGGGTGTTCATGTTGGCTTTCCTGGGATGGAAACCTGCTTGGCTCTATCTTTGCTAAATCTGCTTCAAAATACTTGCTCCTAAATGGGTTAACTGTTCTCTCCTGACCACACTGAAGCTGGCAGCCAGGGACGGACAATTAATCTAAAGACTCATTTTCTGAGGGAAGAAATCAAGAAGCCAGCATTTTAGCCAGAAGTGTTAGGGATGCCAGGCTGGGACCTGGTGAGAAGTGGACCAGCCTGGGGTTGGTTTAAGAGCCACAGAGAGGTCACAGCATCGGCCATTCATGGAAGACAGGGTGAGAAATACCTGGCCTCTCCCTTTATCCAGGCTTCAGTCCCCAGACAGTGCTTTTGATTGGCCAAGCCCTGCCCAAAGCCTGAGGACAAGGGAGCCTGTGGGAATCAGGGGACAGGCTCCTTATGATAGTGACCAGAGCGGGGAAGGGCAGGCAGTGACCCGCACAGAGAAAGCAGGAGGCCTTGAGACAACGGGCCTTCCTAGAAGCTGGGCCCCCAGGGCAGGCCTCTCTGTTTGCATTTCTGAATTCTTCTAGTCTGATCCAATTCCCCCAGGAGCCCTTCAGGGTCACTCTTTAGAAGAGGATTTTTTTTCCCCCTGGCTCTTGGCAGTGTTGTTACAACAAATATACAGTCTGTTCCCCGGGCGTGGGCACTTCGCTGTCACTCTCTGTGTGTGTCTCTCCAGCTATCAATGCATCTTTGGGCTACACAATAAATATTTCTGAAGCACCTTCCATTGCCTGGGGACCAGGGGTAGGGGCGGGCAGCACCAGTCTCAAGGGAATACAAATATGAAAATAGCAGTGTCTCCACCATCCAGCGAGGAAAATGGATAGTTCTGATGTAGCTTGAGGGTATCACAGGGACGAGATGCTTGAAGAGTCTCCAGAGAGGGATGTGCTTCCCTCCGCCCCATACTGTCAGGGAACAGTGCCCAGACACGGAAGAGACAGATGTAAGCTATGGGATGCGGGTCCACCAGATCGTCCCCTTTCCACCTCTTTCTGTAAGAACATTGGGACTTTATGGTTAGAGGCATGGACTCGAGAGATGGCCTCTCTTTAATTCCTGGCCCCCCAACTAGCTGTGTGACCTCTGGAAAATGATTCCAGGGAAATGCCAACCTCTTCCCAGCCTCGTCTCCATCTACACAATGGGAATAACTATAGTACTCAGTGCAGGAGACCCGGGTTTGATCCCTGGGTTGCGAAGATCCCCTGGAGAAGGGAATGGCAACCCACTCCAGTATTCTTGCCTGGAGAATCCCATGGACAGAGGAGGCTGGCNCACTTCATGCAAAAAGCTGACTCATTAGAAAAGACTCTGATGCTGGGAGGGATTGGGGGCAGGAGGAAAAGGGGACGACAGAGGATAAGATGGCTGGATGGCATCACTGACTCGATGGACGTGAGTCTGAGTGAACTCCAGGAGCTGGTGATGGACAGGGAGACCTGGTGTGCTGTGATTCATGGGGTCGCAAAGAGTCAGACACGACTGAGCGACTGAACTGAACTAAATGGAATGCAATGAATCATAAAATTTAACATGCAAATTTTATAGATACCACTAATAAACCTACCCAATCAATAAAAGCAAACTCTCCGTAAGACACTTTAAAAGGAAGCATGTGTGCGTGCTAAGTCACTTCAGTTGTGTCTGACTCTCTGCAACCCTAAGGACTGTTGCCCACCAGGCTCCTCTGTCCACAGGATTCCTCAGGCAAGAATATTGAGTGGGTTGCCATGCCCTCCTCCAGGGGATCTTCCCCACCCAGGGATCAAACCCACATCTGCAGTTTCCGCATTGCAGGCGGATTCTTTACCGCTGAGCCACCCGGGAAGCCCAGAAGAAAGTATGAGAGAAACCCAAGTTCCATGAAACCTACAGACAGTATTTCTGTACCTGCTGTAATGCGATATTGGGGGTATGCAAGTCAATTGTGGCCAGAGATGGAATTCGAGATTCTGAAAGATTTTTGTTCTCTTTCTTTATTAGCCTGGAATTCCGAGCTAGACAAAAATAACCATAAACAGAGTGAGAAAATGAGACATTTTTGTTAGTTTTTCACATTCTGTATCTGTCCTTCAGTCTGTAATTACTGTATATAAGTCTACATTTTCACATACTTAAATATGTAAAGTTATTAAACATTTTTAATATTGTTAGTTTACTTAACATACATTTTAAATAATGTATACAAAATAGCTGAAACAGTAAAAGCATTATAAACATACCGATGCCTTCCAGGGCTTTTAGTTCAGGGAGATGATTATAATTTAGTTCAGGCAAACGGACATCTGTCTTTGAGTATTCCCTTCTTTTCTTATTTGCCTGAAGTAGGCTCTTTTCACTAGCAACCTAATATCATCAGAATGGTTAACACAAATGAATTAGCTTCCAGGTAAGCTTGTCCCCTTCCATAACTACTATATTCATATCTTAAAATTTATGGAATTCAAAAGCTGGAAAAATATAAAGTTTGAGGAACACTAAAACAAATGAAACAACTTCATCCAGTTATTTCAAATCTCTTCCTAATTAAATTTGCTAAAATTGCTAACAAGTGGGGTGCTTGGTTGCCGAGTTTCTCCTTCTCCCTCCAAGGTTCTGGCAAGCATCACAAGGTTAAAAGATGGGCATCAGTGTCCCGGTCTTTCAGGCCAGCAAGGTCAGGCCTTGTGACACTTGTTGTTACTGACACCTGAATTGTGAATAGCTCATCTTGTTACAGATCACATCGCCTAGCACGCTTTTCACTTTCCCAATGGTAATCTTGTTACTCCTTTTTTTTAACATTTGTCCTTGTCTCACTCCTCAGCATTAGCAAATGATATTATCTTCCTAGAAATACATTTTATTAAGATATAAAGTATAAAATTATTATTCAAATTATTTTCCTAATCTTTCTTAGTACTATTACTTCATATTTTATAAAGTCTGGAAAAACAATAAAGAACAGCAGTACCACTTCAATTCTGCACCTTTGTGAGTTTGACATTTTCCCAATCTGTTTCCTTTAAGAAACACAGAAACTCTACAATCTTTTCCACATTTTCAAAACAGATGGTACACAGAGATATTACATGATTTGCTAAAAGGAAAAAACCACATATAGATGATGAAATCATATGTATGTCCATGTATATACACATATATGTATAAACAGTGAAATATATACACAAAGACTATAATGAGGTTCCAGATGTCTCGAGTTTAATATTCTGTGAACTACTCTGCCTCCCAGAAAGTCTTCTGAAGTCCTGTAGTGAACTTTTGAGTTTCTTTATTTTTGATGTTTCTATTTACTCTTTTAATAGAATTAGTGCTAAGCCTGAAGTTTCAAATCAACTATAAAATAAAATAGTTAAAAAAAAAACTATCCGCAAGTAAAAAACAATAAAATAATGAGTACAAACTACTAGATTTGTATACTCAAAAAGTGACAAGTTAAAATACGTAAGAGATGTTTATAATAATACACTTATCTATATCTCAGAATCAGGGTACAAAGCATGGGAGAAGGGTATTGATATTCAACTTAGAAATTGAAGAAAGTGTATGCTTAGTTCTGCCTCTGTTAATTTTCATTACGAAAAGACTCCATGGGTCTTCTCCCCACTAATCCTTACCTCCTTTCTTGAGTCCCTGCTCCAAAGGAAGATAAACAGAAATGAGATCTAAAATTATCAGCCAGTGTTGATTATGTAATGTCTGAAAGAAGCCTGATATCAATTGCAACAAAACAGTGTTGAGCCAGCTACTTTGAGAAGCCTTGCTGATTAAAATAGTCTTCCAAAGCAGATCAGGAATGTAAAACACACTAAAAAATCCATAAATAAATGAGCAGAGTATAGCAAAAAAAAAAAAAAAGGAAAGTACTATGAATACAGAAATTATAGGCTAAGAAGAGTTAAAAGAAAAATAAATGCAATGTCTCAATCATGAGAGATAGGAAAAGAAGGGTATACTTTTCAGCTCTGAGGATGATGAGAGAGGTAGAGAAGGGAAAATCATGAGAAAAATACTCCTTTGGAAGTATACATCTATACTTCCCTGTTCCTGGCAGAAGAATCCATTCACCACATTTCTTAAGCAGTTTAAATGCATGTGACACTACTCAAGGTGTGGGGCAGAACAGTAATGAAAACAAAGAAAGCACAAATTCCTCCTGGGAAGTTTTCATTCAGGGAAAGGGGTAGCAGGGAAAGACATTATATAAATAAGAGAATACAGAGGATGTCAGGTAAGGTAATCAGGGGTGGGGAATTAAACAAGGGGAAGGGAGAAAATAATAGGAGATAAAATTAGTTAAAATATTTGAGAAGACTTCACAGTAAGATTTCGTCAAAGTGAAGAAGGAGAGTAAGCAAATTCTTTGGATTATCTGGGGTAAGGATACTCTAAGAGAGAGGAAACAGCAAGTGCAAAAACCCAAATGTGGGAGCATGTCTAGCCATGTTCTAGGAATAGCAAGGAAATCAATGTGATTGGACTTGTTTAGTTGTTAAGTCATGGCTGACTCTTTTGCAAACCCATGAGCCCCCAGGCTCCTTTGTCCATGGGATCGCCCAAGCAAGAATACTGGAGTGGGTTACCATGTCTTACTCCCAGGGATCTTCCAACCCAGGGACTGAATCTGTGTCTCCTGCATTAGCAGGTAGATTCTTAACCACCATCAAGCTGGAGGGACTGCAGTGATCAAAATGAGAGTAGCCAGGAGCAGGATGGAGGGATGGCGAGGGTAAATCACTCAGGGGCCAAAAGGCCCTGAAAGCACTTGGGTTTTTCTCAGAGATAAGAAGCCAATGGAGGGTTTTGAGTGGAAGAGCAATGATGATTCAACTTAACTTTTAAAAGAAGACTTCTGGCCTGATAATACCGCTCTAAACCTTCAGAAGACCTCTGAACCTTGACATGATTCTACTACTGCAATGTGACACTATGTTTTAATTTGTTTATTCTCTACTAGACCACGAGCTCCTTGAAAAAAAAGATTAACTTATTCTTCTTCAGTGTTTTCTGCTTAATAGATAATAAATATGTTAAATGAATAAATAGAATATTTCTACCAGAAATCTGATCTGGGTAAGATAAGATAATTTACCTTTTCATCTGATCTATAAAAGTACTGATCACCAAACATTAGGTTAAGAAAATTTATGATTACTGAAAAAAATTAAAGCAGATGTCATTTTAATAATAACATCTTTTTGACTGAAGTATAGTTGATGTACAATGTTGTGTTAATTTCTACTGTACAGGAAAATGATTCAGTTATATATACATTCTTTTTTATATTCCTTTCCATTATGGTTTATCTTAGGATATTAAATATAGTTCCTTGTGCTATATAGTAGGACACTGTTGCTTATCCATTCTATATAATAATAACATCTTACATTTAAATTTCTAGATTTATAAAACTTAAACTTGACTTTGATGGGCTGGGATGATATATACATTATGATGTATCTCCCAACAAAACTCTCAGTTCTTCACTACCATGTTTAATATTAATAAAATCTAGAAATACCACTGAGAACAGTTCACTTACCAATGTGGTCACATTAATATTATAAGCTCCTGGTGGAGAATGTTTATTTGGTTTAACAAATGGAATACAGTACTTCTTGGTTTTCTCATCCACTCTGTAACAAAAACAACAAAAAAAATTTACATTAGAATCAGCAGTAATTATTTTTTTCAAGCACAAAATTAAATGACCAAACACCAAGTAACATGAACGGACATGAATTTGAGCAAACTCCAGGAGATAGTAAAGGACAGGGAAGCCTGGTGTGCTGCAGTCCTGGGGTCACAGAGAGTTGGACACAACTTAGTGACTGAACAAAAACTTACCACCAAGTGACATGTAGTTTAATCAGAATTTATTGCCTATTCTTTTCATTCCAATCCCTAAGAAAGGCAATTCCAAAGAATGCTCAAACTACTGAACAATTGCACTCATCTCACACACTAGTAAAGTAATACTACAAGCCAAGCTTCAACAATACATGAACCATGAACTTCCAGATGTTCAAGCTGGATTTAGAAAAGGCAGAGGAAGAAGAGATCAAATTACCAATATCCGCTGGATCATGGAAAAGGCAAGAGAATTCCAAAAAAACATCTACTNTCCCTGCATATGGTGACTGCAGCCATGAAACTGAAAGACACTTACTCCTTGGAAGGAAAGTTATGACCAACCTACAGAGCATATTAAAAAGCAGAGATATTACTTTGCCAACAAAGGTCCGTCTAGTCAAGGCTATGATTTTTCCAGTAGTCATGTACAGATGTGAGAGATGGACTATAAAGAAAGCTGAGTGCTGAAGAGTTGATGCTTTTGAACTGTGGTGTTGGAGAAGACTCTTGAGAGTCCCTTGGACTGCAAGGAGATCCAACCAGTTCATCCTAAAGGAGATCAGTCCTGAGTATTCATTGGAAGGACTGATGTTGAAGCTGACACTCCAATACTTTGGCCACCTGATGCAAAGAGCTGACTCATTTGAAAAGACCCTGTTGCTGGAAAAGATTGAAGGTGAGAAGAGAAGAGGATGACAGAGGATGAGATGGTTGGATGGCATCACCCATTGAATGGACATGAGTTTGAGTAAATTCCAGGAGTTGGTGTTGGACAGGGAGGCCTGGCGTGCTGTAGTCCATGGGGTCGCAAAGAGTCAGACACGACTGAGGGACTGAACTGAACTGAACTATACTACTAAATGCCCACAGCCACACCATGGAGCAGCAGACATGCGAAACCAATGATCTCTTTTATTATGACAACCTCTTTTTCTGTTATTAGACTAAATAGCTATAGAGTCTCTTCACCTTAAATAATACAACTCTATTTTCTTAGGACTCAGTAAATTTTTTGATCAAACGCTAATAATTTTCATCACATTGGCCAAGAAGTCTTTTGAAACAGCAACTTGGCAAGAAGGAATAGCAGGGACTTCTCTGGTTAAGGATCTGCCTTGCATTGCAGGGGACGTGGGTTCAATTCCGAGTCAGGGAACTAAGATCCCACATACCACAGAGCAACTAAGCCTGTGCACCTCAACTACTGAGCTGTGCCCTCTAAAGGTGGTGTGACACAACTAGAGAGTCTGTGCACTGCAATGAAAGATCCTGTGTTTCGCAAGTAAGACCTGACACAGCCAAATAAATAAATAGTTTTTCAAAAAAGAATGAATAGTATCCAGAAGTCTGAAAATAATAATGCAGGTGGTTGGACTGATAAATATTTGCAGCTTGTAAATATGTAAGAACATTTTGTTCTTATTTTCCTAATTCATACCTGTAACTCTGAATTCCTGAGATAGTTCCCATTCCAGAAGTAATAGTGGGAGCTGTTGCAGAAAGATTGTGTGTGAGTGGGGGAATTGCCATGCCTGGATTTCGTGTTTGGTCCACGCTGCCATTGCTGCAATCTCGGAGGCTTGTTGAAGGCACTATTTTGACGGGGCTCATCCCATTGTCATTGAGACAGCTGGCATTTGAAGCTCGACTCACTTTTTCCACTTTTTCTCCATCTGTTTTTGATCCTTTTATTTTAAATACTTTAGAATCCTTAGTTTGGGGATCAGCATTGGTATCCTGTTATAAAATGTTAACAACATTAATGATCTGAGGAGAAGGAAAAATCACCTTTCCCTATGAAGTACTTGTCAACAAAACCAGAATTCCAGACAGAACACCTTCTTGTGCTCCGGTTTTTTCTTATTCTACCTATGGAACTAAAACTAAACCTGGGATTCTCAGTCAGACACCTATTTCAAATGAAAATGCAACTCACACTAGCTCTGACATATTTATATATCAGATTTAATGATGTATACATAGAACTTCCCTCGTGGTCCAATGGTTAAGGATCTGTCTCCTGCCAATGCAGGAGACACAGGTTCAGTCCCTGATTCAGGAAGATTCTACTTGCCAAGGGGTAATTAAGGCTGAAGGCCCAACTCCTGAAGCCCGAGTACTGCAACGGCTGAGCTCATGCCCTCGAGTCCGTGCTCCACAATAAGAGAAGCCACCGCAGTGAGAAGCCCACACACTGCAACCAGAGACAGCCCACGTGCAGCAAAGAAGGCCAGTGCAGTCAAAAATAAAGAACTTAAAAAAAACTATATAGACATATAAGCAGGTACAGACATACCAAATCGTATTTCAGTGGAAAACAATGAAAGAGGACTCCAGCACGCTGACTTTTGTTCTCTTGTATTTAGAGTCAGGGAACACAAAATTGAGTCCTCTTTCTTCTTTGGGTTCATTTGAGAAAACGTGAGTGAGTTGGTGGTAGATTTGAATTATCTTACTGAGAACAGATTCTGCATAATTTACCAAGAAAAGTAAATTTCAAGTAAACTGAGTACCCAAATCTCAATTTTTAAATGCTCTGCTGCTGCTGCTAAGTCGCCTCAGTCGTGTCTGACTCTGTGTGACCCCATAGACGGCAGCCCACCAGGCTCCCCTGTCCCTGGGATTCTCCAGGCAAGAACACTGGAGTGGGTTGCCATTTCCTTCTCCAATGCATGAAAGTGAAAAGTGAAAGTGAAGTTGCTCAGTCATACCTGACCCTCAGAGACCCCACAGACAGCAGCCTTCCAGGCTCCTCCATCCATGGGATTTTCCAGGCACCTCACTGGAGTGAGGTGCCATTGCCTTCTCCTTTAAATGTTCTACCTTATATAAAATTCTATTTTTCTCTTCTATTATCTAAGGGGGAAAAACGGTGTATGTATTTGCATATGAGTGTACACATGCATGTCTAAATGTTCTTGAATGAGTATGATTTCCTGACAAGCCCTATTGTACAGACTTGTGTACAGTAGGCACTCAGTACATGGTATCCTAAGATTTTTTTAAAAACAGGTAATGTCTACAGAAAATATATTTTTATAACTAAGCTAAAAGTGAACTTGTTAACCCCTCAGGAAACTTTTAAGATCTTCAATATCCCATACCCTCCTCAAAATTAAGGATATATTAAACTTAAAATTTAATATGCATTAAAACATGGAAATTTACCTGTACCACAAGTGTTTTTCTTTCTTCACCCAAAGACTCATCCTTTTCCTTTTCTTTCTTTCTGATTTGAGATTTTTTAGATAAAGAAATGTTTCTGGCATCTTTCTGTACTTTTAACTGCAGTTCCTGAGGAAACCTACATAAAAATACATTTGTCAATAAGACCGTGTGAAACAGGTAAATCTAGGAAAAATTGGTGTTCAAGATACTTATCTTTAAGAATTGAGTACTAATCTAGACTGTGTTATTCAAAATGAGAAATGAGGTTTCTGCAGACCACTGGGGATCTCTGAAATCTTTCAGGAGGTTCATAAGATCAAAGCTCTTATCTTATTATGAAGGTGACTTCTTTTTTACCATCTGACATTTGATGAAATAAAAAGCAATGGGGGGTAAACTGCAGGTACCTAACCAAGATTGAAGCAGAGGCATCAAACTTTACAGACCTTACACAGACTTTATTATATTCTTCTAGCCACAAGTTCTCAAGTTTAAGTTGGGGAAGGGGAAGTTTTAAGAACATCCCTGATGGAACAGTAAATATATATATTTACTGTTAAGTCTATACCCCTGAAAAGGTACCTTTGCTGCAAATCAAAGTGCAATGGTTGTCTTAAGAAAAGCACTTGTGTAGCTGGTTGAGTTACAAGCTAAACTAGCCACTTTCTTCATGGAACATTGTTACTTGAAAAACCAACAGAAAAATTATTACTACTCAGACTTGGGGTATTCAGCAGATATTTTCTTTTGAAAAATGAACAAAGGAGTTTGTTACTTCAAGGAAAAATCCAATAATATTTGCGTTAATGATAAAATTCACACTTTTATAAAAAATTAGAATTTCATTCAACTTGTATCCACTACCGTGAACTTAGCAGATTCCTAATACTAAAGGTTTTTCTGATGAGAATGTGACTTTTTTATATAGTCCAATGAAATGTCAACATTATTAAATAAAGTTCTACATAAGTTAGCAAAAGAGTATTTTCCAAATGACTAATGAATGATTCTACAAAAGCATGCATGATCTACTCAAAGTGCAAGACAGACAAGTGGATTTTAATGTAATGGGAAAAGAAGTTCATTGATACAGTTTCAGATTCCACAATACAAGCAACCTTTAAGAAACTACCATTGTCAAGTTTTGGTACAGTATCAAAGTTTTTTGGTACGGAATCAAAGAAAAATACCCACGGTGACCTAAAAGAACTATCAAAATTCTCTTCCATTTTCCAACTACATAAGTATGGGAGGCCACAATTTCTATGTGTATTTCAACCAAAACAACATATCATAAGAAATCGAATGTGGAAGCAAATACGAGGATCCAGTTATCTTTTACTAAGTTAAATAATAAATAGAGCAGCAAAAACATACAGCAATGTCACTGCCACTTGTCTCACTATTTTTTGTTTTGTCAGCTGTACTGATGCCAGCAGCTGGAGCAGCACAGGAGACCATGCCAGCTACTCTGGCACCCACAGGTTTGGTGCATCAAGGTCTCCATGTGCATTCACAGAGTCAGCGGTGTCATAGGACTGCGTGTGGTATAAGTTCAGCAGCACCAGGAAGTGACACCTTTGCAAATACATCAGGACCCAAGATGATAGCATCACACAGCTGATAGCAAGACCAGAAATCAGTGACCTGCGTGACAGAGGTCATCACAGGGACAGAAAGAGTGGCATGAAGGGACTGCTTTGTGAAAACCAAGAGCCCTAACTTAGCGAATACAGGGGACTACTCCTAGGAATGTGTTGTTGCTAAGGGTGAATGGAGGTAGGGTGGTAAATATTTGAGATCCTGTTAGAATAGGTGGGTAAAGAAATACTGTTTGTTACTGTTATGTACTGCTATGGCAGCCTTACTTTGACTCTAGGTTGATGTGACGTAGAACATATAGTACCATACCTCTCAGCAAATCCATCCATATGGAAGAAATCATGGTGCAGGAGCTCAGCACAGAAGGGCCTTTTGTCTGGGTCAATATGTAAGCATTTCTGGGAAACCAAGGAATATATATCAGTTCAGTATATATAGTTCATATCAAAGAAAAACTTCCTACCTTTACAAGTGTAAACATAGAAAATTCTTCTTCAGAGTCAATGAATTTTAAACATCTATAATAAGTGATAAGGAATAAAGCACAAATCTAGACAGTGACCACCAATGACTGCTAATATCACAAAAAGAAAGACCACCAGACATTCAGCATCTCTGAATATACAAACCTCTTATGAAGTATTCTTGCCAAAAATTCAACCTAATTCCGATCAAGCTCTAGCTCTACTATGAGTTTATACAAAATATGGGAAACGGAGGAACATATTAAACTATACTATGTGAAAAATTCTATGGGACAAACAACCTATTTTCTTTAACAGATAAAGGGCAAGATTTAAACAACAAAGAGGTGAAGAGGAGCTTGTAAATTAAGTGTCTTAAAGAGACATATCAACTGATTGTGATCTCTAGACTTCATGTGGATCCTAATTCAAACTATAAAAAGGAATTATGAGAAAATTAATGAAACGTTGAACACTGATTAGACATTTTACATTATGAAATTTTTGAGAATTTTTAAAATTTACAGTACTTGCAGAATGGAAGGGAAGGGAACTACTCTGCGCTTATTATTGTGCTAGATACTTGACATAGATGATTTCATTTTATTTTGTTCTTTCATTTTCATATAGATTTTATTATATCTTGTTCTGTCCCAATGGAACCACTCACAGCTAGTAAAAATAGAAGAGACTCAATAAGTAGCTTTACATGAACAAGAAAATTATACAAATAATTAAGGTATTTGTAAGTGAAATACCATAATATCTGCAATTTGCTTGAAAATACTCCAAAAAAAATGTTGCTGAGGGAATTCCCTAGTGGTCCAGTGCTTAAGGCTCTGTGGTTCCACTAAGGGGGCACAGGTTCAACTCTTAGTCAAGGAAATAAGATCCCCAGGCCGCACAGTAAAAAACTGATGAGGAAAACAAAATTCCTAAGTGTGTGGATAGGATAGATGAAATATTTTCCAAAGATTTCTAACCATTGTAGCTAATGACCAGTTTATGGGGGTTTGTGACACCACTATTTTTTCTACTTCCTTTTCTATGTTTAAGA
Organism: Neotragus pygmaeus; assembly: GCA_006410875.1. Taxonomy (NCBI): domain Eukaryota; kingdom Metazoa; phylum Chordata; class Mammalia; order Artiodactyla; family Bovidae; genus Neotragus; species Neotragus pygmaeus. The sequence continues at coordinate 272,046 of SJYV01042091.1, forward strand.
TTTCCTATAATAAAATGTTCAAAAAGTCATATGATTCTACCATAAGGGGATAAGCTGGACAATCATTTTACCTTTATTTCTTTTAAATCTCTCTATAGACAGATCATAAAGCTAGTCTAAATAAAGAACATTTGGATCTGTTACATTATGTAGAAAAATAACAATGTATTTTTCTAAGAACTTGTTATAACTATTCATAAGCTTACTAAGCTTTTTTAAAATGAGTTATTTAAAGAAGTAAAAAAGCAAAAAATATCTTAGTGACCCTGCTCTTTTAGAGATATTTATTTTATCGACTTTAGGAGAGGAACCTCTCTGGTCGTCCAATGGGTTAAGACTGCTTTCACAGCAGAGGGCATGGGTTTGGGTCTGATTCCTGGTCAGGGAACCAAGATCTAAGATCTCACATGCCACATGGTGTGGGCCACTCCAAAAAAAACACAACACTTTAGGACAGCCCTAACTAATGAGGTTTTTTTTGAGCTAATAATTCCAAAAGGTCCACTTTTAGAAACAATTTGATCCAGTGATAATGTCCCTAACATCTTCCTCAATTAAATACAAGGCAAAGGTGATAATCATGTAAAAATTAGCTTCAGTGAATCTAGTGGTTGAACAAAACCGCTTTTTGACAATATACTACAGATCACGACCTGTAGACTTTAATACTTTAAATTAAAGTCCTAGACTTTAATACTTCTCTACTCGTCTTTTCATTTTCCACTTATCCAAGGCCTACATTTTAAATGTTAAACACTAAAAACACATCATTATGGGACTGTTTTCACACTTAAAACATACTAGATAATACAAAATGATTTTTTTAAAAAAACAAGCAAAATTTTCAGGCCTTTATCTCTGTCATTCCTCCATCTCTGTTCCCACTAAATTAAACTCTTTCTTAATGTTGTTGTTGTTGTTCAGCGGCTAAGTTGTATCCAACTCTTTGTGCCCCCATGGACTGCAGCACACCAGGCTCCCCTGTCCTCCACTGTCTCCCTGCGTTAGCTCAAATTCCTGTCCCTTGAGTCAGTGATGCTGTCTAACCATCTCATCCTCTGCCACCCCCTTTCTCCTTTCCTAATGTACAAAAATTTAATTTGTCAGAGGAAACTGTTGACTGAAAAGATCAAGTAGACCAGAAAAGAAAAAGAGAAAATCAAATCCCCATAATATAAATTCCTTGTCAGAAAGAGCAAAAAAAAAAAAAAAAAAGGTATTGATTACCTTTGCTAAATCAATCACAACTTCAGAGAGTCTGGGATAGCGTCTTTCAAGAGGTACTNAGAAAAAGAGAAAATCAAATCCCCATAATATAAATTCCTTGTCAGAAAGAGCAAAAAAAAAAAAAAAAGGTATTGATTACCTTTGCTAAATCAATCACAACTTCAGAGAGTCTGGGATAGCGTCTTTCAAGAGGTACTGTTTCTTTGATTTCAGGCAACCTCACTCCAGCAAACACAGGATTTTTATAAAACAGCTCCTGATGTCTTGGAATTAGATTCCCTGGCAGTGAGAATGGCACACATCTCTGTCATTATGCATCACAGGACAGGCGGTGTGGAGTAGAGATGAGAGGAACTCAGTATGTAAAGTGGGGACTCTCTCAGCATGCAAAAGCAACCAAGACAGTGCTCTTATTGTGGTGCTGCCTGGCAGTCATTATGGTGATTTTGACACAAAGTCAACTCAAAGGAAATTGACATTCATATCTCAACATACTCATTCAAAAAGTTCCCACGCCACTGTGTAGAAACTTGAAGACATGAGGGTGGAGCTTAGGAAAAGGAGAGGTAAAGAACATTGTATAATTTCTTATAATTGTATAAAAAAAAATACTTTATTTCCAACAACAAAGCACAAAATGTTGACCCAAAATGAAAATACTAATAGTTGTATGGTCAGAATCTAATCAAAATAAATAACTTCCACTCTTTAAGAATTTGATTTTTACCCAAGTGATTTTTGTCTGATTTAATCACTTTTGTCTTTACTTTCGATTTTAATACCTAACCTAATATAAAATACCCAGATAATCATGATGGTGTGATCAATCACCTAGAGCCAGACATCGTAGAATGCAAAGTCAAGTGGGTCTTAGGAAGCATCACTATGAACAAAGCTAGTGGAGGTGATGGAATTCCAGTTGAGCTATTTCAAATCCTAAAAGATGATGCTGTGAAAGTGCTACACTCAATATGCCAGCAAATTTGGAAAACTCAGCAGTGGCCACAGGACTGGAAGGGGTCAGTTTTCTTTTCAATCCCAAAGAAATGCAATGCCAAAGAATGCCCAAACTACCCACAACTGCACTCATCTCACACCCTAGCAAAGTAATACTCAAAATTCTCCAAGCCAGATTTCAATAGTATGTGAACGTCTAGATNTCCTGTTACTCCAGGTGTTTCCTAACTTCTGACTTTTCCATTCCAGTCCCCTAAAATGAAAAGGACATCTTTTGGGGTGTTAGTTCTAGAAAGTCTTATAGGTCTTCACAGAACCATTCAAATTCAGCTTCTTCATCATTACTGGTTAGGGCATAGACTTGGATTACTGTGATATTGAATGGTTTGCCTTGGAAAGGAACAGAGATCATTCCGTCATTTTTGAGATTGCCTCCAAGTACTGCATTTGGACTCTTTTGTTGACTATGACAGCTACTCCATTTCTTCTAAGGGATTCTTGCCCATAATAGTAGATATAATGGTCATCTGAGTTGAATTCACCCATTCCAGTCCATTTTAGTTTGCTGATTTCTAAAATGTCAATGTTCAATCTTGCCATCTCCTGTTTGACCACTTTCAATTTGCCTTGATTCATGGACCTAACATTCCAGGTTCCTACGCAATATTGCTCTTTACAGCATCGAACTTTACTTCCATCACTAGTCATATCCACAACTGGGTATTGTTTTTGGTTTGGCTCCGTCTCTTCATTCTTTCTGGAGTTATTTCTCCACTGATCTCCAGTAGCATATTGGGTACCTACCGACCTGGGGAGTTTATCTTTCAGTGTCCTATCTTTTTGCCTTTTCATACTGTTCATTGGGTTCTCAATGCAAGAAAACTGAAGTGGTTTGCCATTCCCTTCTCCAGTGGACCACATTTTGTCAGAACTCTCCACCATGACCTGTCTGTCTTGGGTGGCCCTACACGACATGGCTTAGTTTCATTGAGTTAGACAAGGCTGTGGTCCTTTGACTATACTGACGTTTGTCAGAAAAATGATGTCTCTGCTTTTTAATATGTTGTCTAGGTTTGTCTCAGATGGTAAGGAGTCTTCCTGTAAACACAGGAGTCCCAGATTCAATCCCTGGGTGCGGAAGATTTCCTGGAGAAGGGAATGGCACCCCACTCCAGTATTGATGCCTGGAGAATTCCATGGACAGAGGATCCTGGTTGGGTGACAGGTCCACGGAGTAGCAAAAAGTCATACACGACTGAGCAATTAACATTTTTATACTTTCCTTCCAGGAGGCAATGTCCTTGAATTTCATGGCTGCAGTCACCGTCCACAGTGATTTTGGAGCTCAGGAAAACAAAATCTGTCACTTTTTTTTTCCACTTTTTCCCCTTCTATTTGCCATGATGCCGTGATCTTAATTTTTTTTGACCAGATGCCGTGATCTTAATTTTTTGAATGCTGAATTTCAAAACAGCATTTTCAATCTCCCCTTCCACCCTCCTCAACAGGCTTTTTAGTTCCTCTTCACTTTCTGCCATTAGAGTGGTATTCCTTGCATATCTGAGGTTGTTATTTCTCCCAGCAATCTTTATTTCAGCCTGGCATTTCACATGATATACTCTGCATATAAGTTAAATAAGCAGGGTGACAATAGACAGCCTTGTGTGCTCCTTTCCCAATTCTGAAACAGTCAGATGTTTTGTGTTTGGTTCTAACTGTTGCTTCTTGACCCACTTACCGGTTTCTCAGGAGACAGGTAAGGTGGTCTGGTACTACCATCTCTGTAAGAATTTGTCACTGTTCGTAATCCACAGGGTCAAATGCTTTAGTATAGTCAATGATGCAGAAGTAGATGTTTTTCTGGAATTCCCTTGCTTTCTCCATGATCCAAAGAAGGCTAGCAAGATGATCTCTGGTTCTTCTGCCTCTTTGAAACTATCTTGTAAACTGTAAGTTCTCAGGTCATATACTGCTAAAGCCCAGCTTGAAGGATTTTGAACACAATCTTGCTAGCATGTGTAATAAGCAAAATTGTACAGTAGTTTGTACATTCTTTGGCATTGCCCTTCTTTGGGATTAGAATGAAAACTGAACTTTTCCAGTTCTGTGACCACTGCTGAGTTTTCCAATTTTGCTTACATATTGAATTCAGGACTTTGACAGCATCATCATTTAGGGTCAAGAAGCAACAGTTAAAACCAGACACAGAATATCTGACTGGTTCAAAATTGGGAAAGGAGTACAAGAAGGCTGTATACTGTCACCCTGCTTATTTAACTTATATGCAGAGACATCCCCTAAAATGCCAGGCTGAACGAATCACAAGCTGGAATCAAGATTTCTGGGGAAAATATCAATAACCTTAGATATGCAGATGATACCACTCTTAAGGCAAAAAGTGATGATGAACTAAAAAGCCTGTTAAGGAGGGTGAAAGAAGAGATTGAAAAAGCTGGTTGAAACGCGACATTCAAAAAACTAAGATCATGGCATCCAGTCCCATCACTTTATGGCAAATAGAAGGGGAAAAAGTGGAAACAGTGACAGGTTTTATTTTCCTGGGCTCTAAAAATCACTGCAGATGGTGACTGCAGCCATGAAACTCAAGGACACTTGCTCTTTGGAAGAAAAGCTATGACAAACCTAGACAGCACATTAAAAAGCAGACCTTTTTTCCAACAAAGGTCCATCTAGTCAAAGCTATGGTTTTTCCAATAGTTATGTACGGATGTGAGAGTTGGACCATAAAGAAGTCTGAGTGCCAAAGAATTGATGATTTTGAACTGAGGTGGTGAAGACTCTTGAGAGTCCCTTGGACTGCAAGGAGATCAAACCAGTCAATCCTAAAGGAAATCAACCCTGAATATTCATTGAAAGGACTAATGCTGAAGCTGAAACTCCAATACTTTGGGTACCTGATGCGAAGAACTGATTCATTGGAAAAGACCCTGGTGCTGGGAAAGATTGAAGGCAAAGGAGAAGAGGGCAGCATGAGATGGTTAGATAGCATCATCAACTCAATGGATGTGAATTTGAGCAAAGTCTAGGAGATAGTGGAGGACAGAGGATCCTGGCACGCTACCGTATGTATCCACAAAGCTTTGGACACAACTTAGGGTCTGAGCAACAACAACAAAATGCACCTAATAAGAAAGAGTCAAACTATGTGATGCAAAAATTGAGACGTGCAGGGAGAAATACATGAATCTACTATCATAGTTGGAAATGTCAACATTTTCAGAAATAGATCCAAGCAGGCAGGTAATCAGTAAGGCCTGAGTTGAACTCAAGAACACAACCCAACAACTGGGTAGAACTGGCATCTATAGACTACTTCATCCAACAACAGAGGAGGTAACTTTTTTCTTGACCCCATGTGGAATATGCACCGAGATATACCACTCTGTGGGCCACAGACCACACTAACAAACTGAAACAAAGAAATCATGCCATGTCTTCTGTCAGATCAAATGGAATTAAACTATAAATCAATAACTGGAAAATCTATAAATAACTGGAAAACTATAAATCAATAACTGGAAAATATGAAAATAGGCAGAGGTTGAACAATACGCTTCTGAATTAAATTAAAACACAGGACATCTCTTTCATATTACCCCCCACCCCCACCCCCTTCCTCTATTGCTCCGCTTTTCTTTCTAACGGACCAAAGCTGAGATTCAGACTTCATTAGAGAAGGCATGGCTGCCACAGGAATGTGCAGACTGCCAGTGGTGAAGACATTCGCCACAGGACATCAGCCAGCCAAGTGGAGAAAGTGCAGGTGCACCAGAGGTGTTCCATGAATGATGCTGACACAAGCTACCAAGTCCACCATATGATGATCTGCTCACTTCATGCCAAAAAAAAGGACCCACCAGGAAAGGAAGCCTCTACTGACAATGCCTGAAATCATACAAGCTGGCAAAAGGGGAACTGTCTACAGAGGCCCCCTCCAGTTTCACAAAGCAGAGCAAAAAGGAGTGATTCGAAGCTGAAAATTGGTATCTGGCACAGTAGCCCATGAACATAGAAGAAAAAAATCTTGGGAAGAAAACATCTTCACTTTAGCCTCAAATTATTCCTAAAAAAAATAATGTTTCAAATGCAATATCCAGAGAAAAAATAAAGATAACCAGGGCATGCAAAGAAATGTTACTATAAGTAAAAAAAAAATCAGAAGATAAAGTTAATCAAAACAGATGCAATATGAGTTCAGATATTGGAATTATCACATATAAGTGACTATGCATAAAAAGTCAACGTCAAAAAACTGAGGGAACCTGAAACCATAAAAAAGTGATACAATAGATTTGAACCCAAAGAAAAAGTCTAGAACAGAAAAGTTACTAGAAAATTTCTGAATGTTAGTGCCACCAAGCACCCTTAAGGGTACCCTCAAGAGCCTCATTTAAGCAAACATAACTCCTCTCAGGAGGGAAGATAATATCATCCAAAAATTCTATAGAACTTTTAGAAATTAATTCTGGCATATCAAGAGATAAAAATCAAAAACCAAGAGAAAAAACAAACAATGGAAATAAACACGTGGGAGATGTATTTACTGGACATGGACTTTAGAAAAGCCTGTGATTTAAATAGAAAGCAAAATAGAGGGTTTGGCAGCAAAATGGAAATTATAGGGAAAACGATCGAATTAAAAATTAGAACATTAAAATATGTCTTTAAGAAATCAGTGGGTGAGTTTAACAGTAGATTAGATATAGCTGAAACAGAACTACTGAACTGGGGCTTCCCTGGTGGCTCATTGGTAAAGGATTCGCCTACCAATGCAGGAGATGGGAGCTCGATCCCTGATCGAGGAAGATCCCACATGCCTCGCAGCATCTAAGCCTGTGTACCACAACTGCTGAGCCTGTGCTCTAGAGCCTGGGAGCTGCAACTCTTTGAGTCCACATGCCACAACTACTGAAACCTGAGTGTCCCAGAACCCATGCCTCACTAGAGAAAAGCCCACGTGGCAATGAAGACTCAACACAGTCAGAAACAAATAAAATTTTAAAAAAGAACTACTGAACTGGAGGATAGGTCAGAAGAAAATCTGTAGAATGAAGCAAGGGAAAACAAAAGGATGAAAAACAAGAGAATCTAAGACACATATGAGGAAGGTCTCATATATGAAACTGAAATCTTATATGGAGAAGAGGAAGAATGGGACCATAGCAATACATGAAACAGTAATAGCTGAGCATTTTCTAGAAGTCACAAATGACATTATTTTATAGATGCAAGGGCCATAAAATCCAAGCAAGATAAATATAAAGAAACCCACACCTAGGCATATTATTGTAAAAGTGTTGAAAGCCAAAGTCAAAGAGAAAACTTCAATGCATCCAGAAAAAAAGAAAAAAAAAAAAACCCACTAAGGAATGTCTGACCTTTCAATAGAAGCAATGCAAATGAAAGCCAGCAGAACAGTGTAATGTTATCTTGAACATATCAAATGTAACTAACTGCCAACGTAGAGTTCTATATCCTGTGAAAACACTCTCTTAAACAGAAAGCAAAGGCTTTTTTTGAAAGACAAACACAAATGGACAACATTCTTACTAGCAGATCTACTTCAAAGAAAATAAAAGGCTGTGATTTAAGTACAAGGAAAATGATCCCAGATGGAAGCTCAGAAATGTAGGAATAATTGATAAATAATGGAAAAGACAAATATTAGGTATTTATCAAAGGAATAAGAATCTTACATAGTACATACTCAGATCACAGGGCAACTGTGTCAAAACTAAATAACCAAAGGAGAAAAACCTAGAAAATTTCCACACGTTTGGAAATGAAGGAAAATGAGAAAATAGTTTGCACTGCTAATCAAAATTTCTAGGACACATACAAGCTATTCTTAGAAGGAAAATGACAGCCTTAAATGCATATATGAGGGGGAAAACCTAGAAATAAAAGAAGTTAAGCCTATAACTCAAAACATTAGAGAAAAGAACTGTAAAATAACCCACCCAAAATAAGTAGAAGGTATAAAATGCTAAAGAACAAAAATTAATGAAATAGAAAAGAAATACACAAGAAAGACCAACAAAGCCAAACACTGGTTCTTTCTAAAGATAAATAAAATGGATAAACTTTGGGAGTTAACATAGCAGGTCTGAGATCTTTATCCTTAGAAAGTTGGCTTGCAAAGTGAGCCCTTGGCTTGTACCTAGGTACTTGGATTTCAGAAGGGTTCCTTCGTTTCTAGAACTGATAAAGTGACTCATGGTGCAAACAATATGGTATATGCTGAATACCTGCAGTTCTACTAAGAGCCTGGAATTTTGGTACAAGCAGAGCAGGGAGTACTGCTATGACAAGCCCTGTTAAAAAAAGAAAAAACTCTGGGCACTGAGTCTATAATGAATTTCCTTACTAGACAATCACATGTAGTGTCATAACTCATTGCTGGAGGAAATTAGTGCATCCTGTGTTAATCCATTGGGAGAAAAGCAACAGATTTCCTCTGAAATTCACCCCATGTGCCTTTTCCCTTTGCTGATTTTACTGTGTATCTTTTTACTTTAACAAGTCATAGCCAAGAGTACAATTATTTGCTGAGTGCTGTGAGTCCTCCTAATCACTGAAACTTGGGGTGGTCTTTAAGACTCCCAACACAGTTGTTGGTAAATAGATAGGCAGACAGATAGAGAGAGGGGCAACAAATACTTTTAAAATTATGTTTTGGGACTTCTCTGGTGGTCCAGTGACTAAGACTCTGGGTTCCCAATGTGTTGGAGACCTGGGTTCGATCCCTGGTCAGGGAACTAGATCCCACATGCCACAACTAAAGATACTACCTGCTTGCGGTAACTAAGACCTGGAGCATCCAAATAAATAAATAAATAATAAAAAATTATGTTATGGATAAATGAATACTCTGATGTAATCCTTCTGTTTATTACCAAAAGAGAAAACAAAAGTCTATACTTTAAATTTACTTATGGAAATAAAACAAATATTAAAAAAGCACTTTCTAAAACTTTTGACCAAGAAACAACTCTTTTTTTATTTTTCAATTCAATATATGTGTTTACTCACCTTTAGTAACTTGATTTCTCGCATGGCAATTTTTTTAACCATTTTATCATCATCACTTTCTAAGAACTTCTTGATGGCCACAATTCTTCCACTATCTTTATTCCTACACTTCATCACCATTCCATAGCTCCCTTCTCCAACCAATCCTAGGTTCTCATATTTTTCCATTTTAATTCAAAACCACTAGGAATTTTTCTCTCTGTGGGAACCGAAATATAGCATTAATTATGTTGAATACATTAATTCCTCTACCCTCCCAAATTAATTCTTCCCCACCTGTTTTCCATATTAGAGCAGGCACTGCATTAATAGCTATCCTGTGGATTTATTCCCATCTAAGCTATATTTTCAAAATATTTGCATACATTTCATAATAGACAAGGCAAGTGGAACTGAAGCCATTAACTTCAAATTTAAATAACTGAATGTCATGTTAATGAAATCTCAATATATTTTTAATGCAGATAAAGCAATGCTTGAACTATTATACAAAACAATTACAGTCTACCTTAGAAAAACACAATTCTTTTTCACTCAAATGTGAGAGCCAAGTAAATCTGGTTTTAGTGAGGATAAAATTTATTTTTTTACATCAGGTTTAAAAGATCAAAATTGAGGATCTTTATAGTCTTTCTAATCAGTTGCGGAAAGTATTACCAAGTTAACACTAACAACTTCTTTTAAACTTTTTTTTAACTTTTCTTACCATAGTAATTAAATTCTTACATTGTACATACTAAATAACAGTCATACAGTATGTAAGCAGATTTTTAAAAATTAAATGTTAATGTTCCAAATACTGTATTTCAAAAATCCTTTTAATGATTAATCACTAGAAGTATGATTATTTGAATTTTGTGTTTAGAATTATTTTACATCACATTATATGGCATTTTCTGAAAAAAGGCAATCCTTACAAAATCTGTCTTACTTTACCAATGATTGGTGAAGGACTAGCAACCATTCCACTTGATATTTTGGAATAGAAAGAAACTTCTCAGTCCAGACACAGTTAGGTTTTAATTCATAAGTTTTGATTGTCAAGAAATATAAAAACTAATAAACTACAACCTCAAAGTTAAATTTATTTTTATATCTCTTTTTGAAATTAAATTCCAGAAGCAGAAAATAAAAAATAGTGCTTTTAATTTCAATGTGATTCTAAAAATTTGGGGATATTCCGGCTTCCCTGGTGGCTGAGAAATAATCACCTGCCAGTGCAGGAGACACAAGTTCAATCTCTGGGCTGGGAAGATCTCCTGGAGAAGGAAATGGCAACCCACTCCAGATTCTTGCCTGAAAAAGAAAATCCCATGGACAGAGGAACCTGGTGGGCTACAGTGCATGGGGTCACAAAAGAGTCAGACACAACTTAGCTACTAAGCAACAACAAAATATGTATTCAAATGATTCATAATTGAAATTTTTTAACCTGACAATATAGAAACACTCATTCATAAAACTTGGAAAGAAACAAATTCTTACCTATAACATTAGTTGTGTACTTATGAAAATCTAAAATTAATTTACCTACCCAGACTGCGAACTGTTACATTTTCCTTTCTTCCCTATTGGTACACTAATGACTATGACAAAACAAATACTCTCTTTGTTCTAGCAAACTGTGAAAACCCAAAGTACACATTTTCATCAGTTTACATTTGACAGTTTAGGATATATATATATATACCAGCTATTTTTGTCCTTGGTATGATAAACCTAAAGTCTAGTCCTTAGTAACATATGCTGTCTTAGTGGTAGGAAAAAAATTAAGGAAAGAAAAGAGAGAGAATTACACTGATAATTTTTTCCAAACACTGACATTTTATTTGAAAATAGTTAATAGAGAGAGATTAAATGAAATATATATATATGTTGATAAACATGGAAAATCAGAAGATTGATCTTCAAAAGGAGAAAAAATAAATCCCAGTCAACACCAACCCAATTATGTCATTATTTTACTACCAGCTCTGATAAGAGGTTCTCCCATAAACTGTCCCTGACACTAACTTGTCATACATTTGACATTTTAACTTCCATTTAACTTCTATTAACTATTTTTAAATAAAACGTCAGTGTTTGAATGTAATTCTCTCTCTCCTTTCCTTAAGTTTTTTTCCCTTCCACTAAGACAGCATATTTTATTAAGGACTAGACTTTAGGCTTATTATACTAAGGACAAAAATAGCTGGAATCTATACCTTGAACTATTAAAAAAATTTGTAGTTGGTGTCCTCAATATTTGGAAATGCAAAGTGAACAAAGTTAAAATTACCTTAAGCATGTCACAAGCTAACATTCTGCAAGTTAACTAATCCAAATGTATTCTCCAACCAACTGCACATTGGGTCACGGTACATTGAACACACTTGCTTTTTCAAGTGGCACTGCCTACAAATACCTTAAAAGTATCAAGGCTGAAAAAGCTTCTTGTTTCATGAAACAGTTACTCATAAACCGTAACTTCTCATGCCTTCTACTTGTGAATGTAAAGGGTGATACAAACTAAAAGGAAATCTGACCAACTGACAATACGGTAGTTCTGGACATATGCCAAGGAAGCATAGGGTTCTTCTACCAATAATTTAGATAATAAAAATAATGCTGTTTTTATTTGCTAAAGACACAAATCTATTATAGGTGAAAGAACGAGATAATAGAAGCTTTAAAAAGTATTATACTTACTGTTTGTTTTAAATCTTTCCGCGTGGAAAGTCCCAAAGGTTTTCAACTTGGAGACAAAATTGAGGTGAAGAGCATCTTCTTCGCAGGTCTAAAAGATGCTGACTAGCAAACTAGCAATTCCACTGCTGTCTTTATTTCTTCTGCAGACACAGTCACGGGTCCCAGGTGAAGCAGGCAGGTAGGCAGATTGGCCTCAACCTGCCGTAAGCTTACACTCAGGAGAACCGCGGGCCGCATGCTGTCGTCAAGGCAACGACCTCACTCTGTCCCCAACCATAGGCACAAAGTCTCCAGAGAGAGATAAGGCCGGGGTATAAATGCGTCCACGGCAGGCACCAACACCTGTTAAGGCCAAGGCCTGTACGGAAATTAGCGAAGGTGAGAGGGCAACGCCCCGCAGCTCTTAAGACGCTTGGTCCTTGTAGTCAGTGAAACTGCTCAGCTCTGGCTAGCCCTAAGCGAAGGCGTTGGCCACCAAGCTGCAAGGGGGCGGATCCTCTGCCGCCCAGGCCCGCCCCCGAGTGCGCCAAGCCGCCCGTGTTCTGATTGGTTGAGCTCTGTCGTCAAGATCTCTGATTGGCTTAGCATCATCCAGCCAGTTCACCTGGGGCTCGGCTCTGGATCTAATCTCTGATGCGCAGACCCCAGTATCAGCATACACCTAACGTTCTCAAGTAAGGGAGCATCTTTCCTTCCTTCCTTCGCTGGGAGATCTCTCCTCTAAACTGGGAGAACAGCGATTCTGGCGCTCACGGAGACGCTAAAAGTGGTGGTGGTTTTGTAGGATTGGGTGAAAATGGAAGCGGGAAACTGGGAAATTAGCGCGATGAAGCGTTCTTCAAGCTCCTCCGCTGAGCCGGGAAGTGGGTGGGCTCTGCAGCCCTCACTCGGGAAGGTTCGGGCTTGAGAGCGATTCGACCCTTCCTTTCCGGTCTGGGCAGTGGGCCAGTATGGGACAGGTAGATGAGAGTGACAGTATAGGAGGTGATAAGTAGGCTAAGCAAGGTGAAGGTAGGTAAGTGACGACAGAACTGACGTTAGAAGGGACATTGGGGAGGACAGCCTGGACACTGAAAGTGAGGGAAATATTTCGGAGATAACGAAAGGGGAAGGGAGGACAGGGATGAAATAACAGGAAAGTGGCTAAGACGGTTGGGGAACTAAAAGACATGAGCAGTACTGGCATATGACAGACAGCCAAACAGGGTGCAGTTAGGAATGCTATGTTTAATGCACAGACTAACTCAATCCATGATTATGCAAAATCATGTAGATGCTTAAGTCACACACACAAAAAACAACAGGGTTTTTCCTCATTCCATACCTCTGCAAGGTAAGGTATGCTGCTGCTGCTAAGTCGCTTCAGTCGTGTCCAACTTTGTGAGACCCCATAGACGGTAGCCCACCAGGCCACCCCGTCCCTGGAATTCTCCACGCAAGAACACTGGAGTGGGTTGCCATTTCCTTCTCCAATGCATGAAAGTGAGAAGTGAAAGTGAAGTCGCTCAGTCATGTCCGACTCTTAGCGACCCCATGGACTGCAGCCCACCAGGTTCCTCCGTCCATGGGATTTTCCAGGCAAGAGTACTGGAGTGGGGTGCCATTGCCTTCTCCGCAAGGTAAGGTATGAGGACACCTTAAACTCTGTTATTTTCACATTAAATTTAAAAAAAAAAAACCATTTTATAATGGTATTTGGTCTCTGTAATTCCTCGATCCAGTTAGGAGTGTGTCCTGGATAGGAGATCTACTAAAAACTGAATTGTATACTTTAAAGGGGTGAATTTTATGTATGTGAATGATATTGCAATAAAACAATAGACATACTGGAGGATAAGAAATTCATAGCTGGCCCAGAAATCTTTTTCAGTGTATTTATATATTTTAGCTTTGAGCAGCCCAGTTCTTTCTCACCTTAGCAGTCATCCGTTAAATAAGTCTTGGCAACAGTCATTCTCTATGTATCTAGATATTCCAAAACAATGTGCTTCAGTCAGTTTCTTGCCAGAAAACTTTAAAAAACCTCTCACTTAGGTCTCTTGAAATACTGAATGATCATGGGATTTTTGGATCACTTCAGTTGAGTTACCAAGTGAACGGAAGGGCCATAAAATCTTCAGACTACAAAAAGTAAGGTTATCTTCAGTAAGTTATAGCTCATGCAGCTATGAATACATTCTGTCATTCTATTAAGAAAATAGACTGACTCATTTTGTGGTTCTTGTTCTTTGATGGAAGGACGGACATTTGTCTCAACCTAGTAGTTCATTCAGTGCCTCACTGCCACATTTAAGTGCTTAAGACAAATAGATTTGGAAACCTAAAGTATAATACACCACTTGGTCAAGTTCAATATACACCACGTTTGATCTGTCATTCACCAACACAGCTATATCATAATAGTATAAACCTGGAATCCATTCCTCAAATGTTAAAAATAGCATATTCTGTTTGCACAAGCCTCTTACAAACTCTCCCTTGATGTTCCCTCTCTCCCTCTAGCCTCTATCCCCTTCCTCTGTTCATATTCATAACATGCATGCATGCTAAGTCACTTCAGTTTTGTCCAACTCTGTGCGACCCCATAGACAACAGCCCACCAAGCTCCCCTGTCCACAGGATTCTCTAGGCAAGAATACTGGAGTGGGTTGTCATTTGCTTTTCCAAGATATTCATAGCCAACCTACAGGAAAAATATTGTTAATTTCCCGTTCTCTCTTGGGCTTTCATCCTCTCACTTCATTGGAAGAGTTCTTCCCAAAAGTCACTATGACCTATACAAAGCTATCTGTGGCAGACTACTGGACACTCACAATAAGCTGGATCCTTTTTTCTCTGTGGCTTATTTTCTGAAATTTCCATTGCAGTTCAGTTCAGTCGCTCAGTCATGTCCGACTCTGCGACCCCATAAATCACAGCACGCCAGGCCTCCCTGTCCATCACCAACTCCCGGAGTTCACTCAGACTCACGTCCATCGAGTCCGTGATGCCATCCAGCCATCTCATCCTCGGTCGTCCCCTTCTCCTCCTGCCCCCAATCCCTCCCAGCATCATTCCAATGAGTCTTTTCCAATGAATCAACTCTTCGCATGAGATGGCCAAAGTACTGGAGTTTCAGCTTTAGCATCATTCCTTCCAAAGAAATCCCAGGGTTGATCTTTAGAATGGACTGGTTGGATCTCCTTGCAGTCCAAGGGACTCTCAAGAGTCTTCAACACCACAGCTCAAAAGCATCAATTCTTCGGTGCTCAGCCTTCTTCACAGTCCAAGTCTCACATCCATACATAACCACAGGAAAAACCATAGCCTTGACTAGACGGACCTTAGTCGGCAAAGTAATGTCTCTGCTTTTGAATATACTACATAGGTTGGTCATAACTTTTCTTCTAAGGAGTAAGCATCTTTTAATTTCATGGCTACAGTCACATCTGCAGTGATTTTGGAGCCCCAAAAAGTAAAGTCTGACACTGTTTCCAGTTTCCCCATGTGATTGAAGTCAATGGAATATGAGATGTGTACCATTCCCAGATCTTGCCCATGAAAATCTCCATTCAAGATCCTCCATGTTACTTTTCCCTTCCAGCTGGCAGTAATGGAAATGACTATAATGTGATCTTCAAACCACACCGTGAAGCTGGTAAAGCCTTCATTCATCTAGGTCCCTAAATAACTGAATGAGGGAGCAACTACTGACCTCTTCACCACCACCCCTTTTTTATGTGAGACTGGGGGAAAACTATTGTGTTTGAGCTATTACATATTTCAGGGTCTGTTTATTTTAGCAGTTGTGTGTTATTCACTCAGCCATGTCTGACTCTTTGCAACCCTATGGATTGTGGCCCATCAGCCTCCTCTGTCCATGGAATTCTCCAGGCAAGAATACAGGAGTGGATAGGCATTCTCTTCTCTAGGGGATCTTCCCGACCCAGGGACTGAACCTGGGTTTCCACATTGCAGGCAGGTTCTTTACTATCTGAGTGTCCATCTAATTATTTGACCTCTCAGCAGCATTTAAACAACTTACTATACTTTGCAAAACAAATCCCAAAACTTAGCTTCCCTTGACACTAATACTTGCCACATTTTATCTGTGTTCTCTGCATGTTCTCCTGTTGTAGAACCCTAAAGGTGGGGACTATCTGAGCGCTGTCCTCAGCCTCTTCTGAGCTCTCTTCCTAGATGATCTCATCTAACCCGATAACTGCAAAAACCTATACTGACCAGTCACAGCAAAGCACTCTCAGAATTCAAAAATCATACTGCCTTACATTTTTTTCTTGGATATTCAATTGGCATACAAAACATGGATATAATAAAACTAATATTTTGTTTGGGCCACACCATGTGCTTTTAGTTCCACAGGGATTTTAGTTCCCTGTGGCAGTGACAGCCCAAAATCCTAATCACTAGGCCACCAGGGAAATCCCTAAGAGAAATGTTGATTTTCCCTCTATATTTAATTCACGCTGCTTTATCTCCTTCTCTATCTCAGTAAGAGTACTGCCTTCCACCCAAGTTGCTTCAAAATCCTAGGAGTTATCCTTGAATATTATCTTTCCCTCACATTCAAAAATTCAATCCATAATGGAACTTTTACCAGTAGTCCAGTGGTGAAGACTCCATACTTCCAGTGCAGGGGCAAGGGTTCACTCCTGGTGGAGGAACTAAGATCCTACATGCCATGCAGTGCAGCCAAAAAAAAAAAAAAAAAAAAAAAATCCAATCCATTATAGTCTTATAGGTTGTATCCCAGTTGTTAACTGACCATTTATCACCATCTTCACTACTCCAAGAGACCAGTGCCATAACACAGCAACCCTTTCTGACTGACAGGCTCCTCACATCATTTCCTTGCCCAGATGCCTACAATCCCATTTCAAGAGTAAAATCCAACTACAGGGCCATCCTCAATTTAGCTCTTACCTACCTCCTGATTGGAGAAGGGAACGGCTACCCACTCCAGTATTCTGGCCTGGAGAATTCCATGGACTATACAGTCCATGGGGTCGTAAAGAGTCAGACATGACTGAGCGACTTTCATTTCACTACCTCTTGATATCATCTGCTTACTATCATGGCCACACTGGTGTTAATGTCCTTAAACACACCAAGCTCCTTGCAAGCACAGCCTTGGTTCTATCTGGAATGCTCTTCTTCCTTAAAGCTGCCATCTCTTCATTTCAGATCTCAAATGTACCTCCTGAAGCCTTTCATACCACCCCTGGGAGTGATGACGGAACAGTCCCACCTCTAGTCACTATTACATCCTCTACTAGTTCTACTGTTAGCCACGTGCTATTGGAAAAGCAGTCAACCCCACTGTGCCTGAGTTTATCCATCTGTAAAACAGCACTCCTCACAGGATTACTATTGGAATTAAATGAGTTGTATTATGCCCAGGACTAATGAGGACTGAAATTGCTTGTCTGTTGCCTCCCTCAAAAACTACAAGTTTTCTGGGGGTAGGCTGCATCAGCTGTATTGCCTGCCAGCACCCAGGGAGCAGAGTTTCTGGCTCATGTGTTAGTCATTCAGCCATGTCGCTTTGTGACCCGCATGGACTGTAGCCTGCCAGGCTCTCCTGTCCATGGAATTCTCCAGGCAATACTAGAATGGGTTGCCATTCCCTTCTCCAAGGGATATCCTGACCCAGGGATCAAACCTGGTCTCCTGCATCACCATTGGAAGAAGCAGATTCTTAACTGTCTGTGCCACCAAAGAAGATGCTTAACATTCACTGACTGCTGTACAAATCTTTCTTATTGCCTTCATACATATTGGTAATTTCACTGCTTGCTTTGAAACATCACTAATCCTTCCTGCTAAGCCACATTCCAACTGAAATGTCTCACATCTGTTTTCTATTCCAGGTCACTATCCTCATTGCTACATGTCAAGCAGAGCTTTGTTTTTACCTCTCCAAGCCTTTAGTTCACCTCTTTAAAAATAATAAAGGAAAATCAGATTATGAGTTTAAGATGTAGTAACCTAAGTAAAATAACAGGTCCTCAAAAATTATTCTTTTCTCACAGTATTTAACAGGTATTTAGCTTCCAAGTCCACACCCTGTCTCATTACTTTAATTAATGCTGAACTTTCTGAATGTTATAGTTCCTGATTAAAGGATCCTTAATTTTAGGCCTACTCATGCTGGAAACGGATTTTTCAATTTTCTAAAATAAAGCCAGAATAAAATGCACTGCTTAAAACTCATCTTTTTTCTAAAATTACTTTTTGAAGCAGATCAACACTTTTAGCTAATCCAGTATTTCAAATTACTTCATGCTTGTGTAACTATATAAATTTTATGAGCCTCAGTCTCGCTGTAAAAGATAACTACACCTGAGTTGCCTAAATATTAGGTCAGATATTGGAGAAAACTCAATTTTGGAGATGAAAATGGGTGTAAAGATAACTATTTTACTGGTTACACTGTTTTCATTGATTTGTACATTTATGCTATTTAGAACTTGAATCATCCTCAACTCCTTTCAGACACCTAATGTCAACTGCCAAAAAATAACCTAAGTCTATTTCCCTCCCCCTCAGATATCACAACAGCCTCCAGTTTCCATTTTTATCCTACCATCTAATGTGTACACAGCATATCACTCCCATGATTAACTGTCTTCATAATTAATGGCTTCATGTCGCAATTGGGCTTCCCTAGTAGCTCAGTTGGTAAACAATCTGCCTGCAACACAGGAAACCCCTAGGTGGGGAAGGTCCCTGGAGAGGAAATGGCAACCCACTCCAGTACTCTTAACCGGGGAATTCCATGGACAGGAGGCTGGCAGGCTATACAGTCCATGGGGTCACAGAGTTGGACGACTGAGCAACTAATGCTTACTTACTAAACAAGTTTTAGGAGTTTTTAAAAATCTTATTTTGTGGAAAATGCCACTGGAATTTTGAAACATTGCACTGAATCTGTAGATTGCTTTAGGTAGTATAGTATATATGTAGCAATTAGTTTCTCCAAATAAACTAAATATGTTGGCTGCTTACATGATCCAGTCTAGTTCACCTCTTACCACTTTGCCACCCCTTGAACCCCAATTCCACCTATCTCAGCTTCTCATTACCCTTTTCACTTTTCTAATTTCGTAGCCTTTACATAAGCTAGTCCCTCTGACTGGAGTGCTCCTCTGTCCCATGTCAGCTTTAGGTGATTGGGGAACACTCTCTAAAGTTGCCACTCAGTTGCTTTGTATTATCTTCTTTTACATCTCATTTACTAAGGAAACTTCTTGCTCATGAATCTTCAAGAACAGGACCTAGGGCACACAGGTGTTCAATAAACACTTGACAAACAGTGCTAAGTGGTCTGTCTTCATTAAAACAATTATGAAGGAAAACACACCCCCACACCCACCAAGCTATTTATAGAAATCACCCATGGGTTACATTGTCAAGTTCATTCTTTGGGATTATCTGTACTTTCTACGATGGGCACAGCATGCTTTTTTGTGTTAAAGCACAGTACATAAATCATTCTATATACTCTTTTTGAAATTAAAAGGCACAAGTCAAAATTACACTCTCCTATATAGTTGCTTCTTTTTAGGTCCACTTCATATCAAAATCCAAGAGGGTTCCACTAGCACTCCTGCCTCCCCATCATGAAAGCATGGTTTTTTAAAACATATACTTTTTTAGAATAGTCCTGCCTCCCCATCATGAAAGGTTGATTTTAAAACACTCCACATATCACTTTGCTTTTGTAGTTATGCAAGTGAACAACTTTGGATTCTTTGATACTACCTTTTTCCTCACCAAGACCTGGCTGTTTCACTCATAAAGTCTTTGCAATTGTTTAGATTTCTAACATCACTCTAGTCCAAGCTAGTACAACCACTCTACTTTCATGGCTTACTGAAATACAGCATCCTTTCACCCAACTTACTCATTAACTCCTTCACTTTGTTTATTCTGTAGCCAGATATTTCAAAATAGAATTACCATCCTGCCAAATAAATCTTCAACTTCCTATTGTTTTTGTCATAAAGACCAAACTCCTCAGAGTCAGCTTCCTAGTTTTTTCTTAAAAAAAAAAAGGATGGACCCTGAGCTCCCATGGAGATGGAAGCTCGGAATCTTAACCACTGGACTGTGAGGGAAGTCCCCTTAGCTACCTTAAATATGCAACCACTGTTTCAGACCTTTTAACCTGAGAACAGGCAACCTTGTTTTATTTCATTATTTATCGACAGTACCTAAGACACACCTGGCATTCAGA
This sequence comes from Neotragus pygmaeus, assembly GCA_006410875.1. NCBI lineage: Eukaryota > Metazoa > Chordata > Mammalia > Artiodactyla > Bovidae > Neotragus > Neotragus pygmaeus. The sequence goes on from SJYV01042091.1 coordinate 292,210, forward strand.
AGCTCAATCGTTAATTAAATAAGCCAGTGAAAGTTAATCAGAATAGCATGAACAAATCTTCCTGCATCCTGAAAACTGGACAGAAGGGAGACAAAGAGAAAATATTAAGCAGAACAAATGAGACTTCAAACATTTTTAGGTCAACAGAGATGTTCACTATCACAGAATTAAGTATGCACATCACTTAGAGAAGCATGGCAGTTAGAAAACACATTGCTTTGGACTTTTGAATTTTGAATTACCTAGGACTTCAAAGGGCTTGCCTCTTTGAAGTTGGTGAAGAATCCTCCTACAATGCAGGAGCCCCAGTGGGGAAGATCCCCTGGAGAAGGAGTCGGCAACCCACTCCAGTATTCTTGCCTGGAGAATCCCATGGACAGAGGAGCCTGGCAGGCTACAGTCCATAAGTCACAAGAGTCAGACATGACTTAACAACTAAACCACCAGGACTTTAAAAGGGGACAAGGCAAAATAGGATTAAAAAAAGAAATGTTTGAAACATTATTATCCTTAGACAGTAGAAATTCAACTGTGTTAAAAAAAAAAGTAACAGGTAACACTTACTGAAGGCCCCATACACTGTTTCAGGAGCTTCACTTATTAACTCACTGAATCCTCACACTCCTCCTCCTTAGTCTACAAATGAGTTAAACAGGAGCACAGAAAATGGCTCACCACTGAATGGTGGTTCCCATTCAAGGCCAGGCTGTCTTCAAAGCCCACCTCTTATCATCACACTACATGAAATTTACTGAATGGACAATATACTGAAGCTAAGGTAATTCCTGGCCTAAATGAAACCATTCAGAGAAAACTTGTGGGGAAAGAGGTTGGGGACAGAAATGATAGGTATACGTGTAGGGGGCAGGTGGTGGTGGTTATGGGGTGATGAGTTTTTTGTCATAAAACTGAGAGCATTCCAAGTAGGCAGCCAGCTTTATCAAAACTCTTAGGAGATCAAGGACAAGAGTAGTAATCTTACTGTGAATGTTTAATTCTAAACTCTCACTTACAGTATTTTGCCCAGTATTCGGTAATGCTAAAAACCAATTTCATTTCTTATTAATTCTTAAGTATAAGGTGTGGTTACATAAACAGACTGGAAGACTTCAATTGTCAAAAAACCTTGAAAACTGAAGGAATTCTGACTTAACTATGCAAATGGTTTTAAACAAAACTACTCACATTTTTATGATCTATGAACCTACTCATATCTTTTATGAAGGGAAATCTCTTTCAGAACATAATGAAACGTAATTCATTTATCCAGTCATTTAACGTACTTTAGAATTCTGGCATTAAAATGATCAAGACAATAATAATTAGAAAGTCTTATGAAAACAGACTGAAAAGAAAAAAAAAAAAATCAAGTCTTCACCTGAAGTTGAAATATAAATCATGATGAGCAAGTTATCCTGAAGAAAAAATATGAACAGCTATTCATTATATTTTCATTTACTTGATACAAAGACTGTTATTACATAACACAACTGAAATGAAGCATCATGTGTGGTTCACTTTCAAATATTTTGTTCCATATTTCCTGGACCAAATGATATTTTACTTCTTCAAATTTGTTTTCAATATAGTATGGCACATACATTTTATCCCTTCTGAATAATGTTTTTCCATAGCCATAAAATTTAATATTATACATTATAATTAAAATTGAAAGTGAGCTTAATAGACACTTAAAAAATCATAAGTCTTACTTCCTAAAAGTACTTGAATAACAGTCTAGCCTTTCTCCAGTACAAACTCGCAAAGATTGATTTACGGAATCTTCATACAATGTTATAAATATATCAGGAAAAATTCACTTGTACTATCCCTATTAACAAAGTAAAAGTCTCAAGTTCTAAAATTACATATGCCTTATGATTTTATTTTTCATTTGAAGAATATATTTGTTAACTATGACTGAATGATTCTTTTCCCTTTTAATATTCTTTTAGAGCTCCACAAATTTGTTCCAATTGCTGATCTGGTCATGTCCATAACTTCAGATCACCTTGATCTTCCCATCCTCTTTTCCTTCTGAGATGAAGTAGCAATCCTTTGAGAAACCCAAGATTATTAAAAACAAATAAATAAATGTTTAGTAGTCTGCTTCTCACCTTCCTCACCACTTATTATTCTGGTCTAACATTCTCTATCTTGTTTACCAATTATCTAATTGAATTGGGATCTATCTCAGTTCAAGTAATTATGTTCAAGTCTTATTTGTATCAAATTTCACAAATAATAATCAGTTGATTTTAGAAAAATTCCTTATTTTACTGAGGCTGTGTGAAATGCAATTGGGAGAAAATATTTCAGAACACAAACCTACAGTTAAATTAGGGACATAGATAAAATGCTGCAGACATCAGTAGTTTATTGTTTGTTTAGTCCAAACACATTCAAAATGGAAACTCAAAGAATACTTTCCACCTGAAACAATTAAACTAGATACTACTAGCATATAATGCTTAACACATTACAGCAATAAAGATGGTAATCCATTATCTTCTATACCTACTAAAGCCAAGATGGTAAAGCCAATTTGGTTGCAATAGTGTCATAAGGATAGAATAGAATATTACCATCCAAAAAATAAAAACAAACAAACAACAACAATAAAAAACCCCAGCAAATAACAGTTATGGTAGATGAATATTTTTACTCTGGTTCACTGAAAAGGGGACAAAATGTTAAAAGTCCACAGTACTGCAGGTGAACAATCACCATGTAAACTTCTCCATGTGATGTTTTAATGTTTTATTCATGGTATGTAAAGACTGAAGCTGAATGGCTCTTTGCTTTAATTTTCTATTACACTTAACATTTATCATTACTTTTGGTGCCAGAACAGTTTTCATGGGTGGTAGGGCAATATCTTGGATTGAAAATTTTACATATATATATATCAAATGAAGGAGGAGAAAGAAACGAAAGAGGAACAATATGCTATATAAAAAAAAAAAAAAAAAAAAAAAAACACTGACAAGAAACCACTTATTTAAAAGCAGTTTGAATAAAAGCTTCCAAACTCGAAAGTAATTTCCTTGTAAGAATTTCAAGTACTATACATTAGAAAGCGTAAATGTATTTCAAACAGGAAAAAAAATCCTTAAGCCCCCCAAAATGGAAACTGAGAAATCTGTGTCCCCAAAATATATCCAATAGTGCAAGACTTTTCCTCGAACATGGAAGACCTCATTCAAGGTGGGAAAAAAGGGGATAGGGTTAATTTTACTTACATTGCCCAGTACATGGAAAACAAAATATGTGCATCATTTGCTAGTTTACTAAATAGCAAACAGTTTCATAATTAAGAAACAGTTGGCTATTATGTCAAGTGCATTTTTTGTTTGTTTTTACTAAGACAGAATGGAGAAGTCTTCCATGCTACAAGCAGCTTTAAGTGGTCACACTTATTTACCCGACTCCTGGCCTGAAACATCAGAAACTGGTAGGTACCAAATACTCCAAGCATAAAATCAGATATCCTTTGTCATATCTGTGGTTTACCGGAACTTGCTATAAAGACAGACAATAATCCAGCAGCTACAAACTTTGCTCACAGAATTGTTTAGAGATTCATGTAAAAATAAAAGATGTCGTCCCAGACTTAAATTCAGAGCCACTCGGGTGCTGACATCAGGTCAAGAATTGTGCAAAATGAATGACAGTTCCCTGCCCCCCCAAATAGAAAATGCAAACACTTAAGAGCTGCTGTTCTTTTCTCTGAAAATTGCAGTATCCTTACTTCAGGTTTACGTGCCATTTATGGAATCTTGACTGCTTTTAAAAGGTCACTAAAAATGTACATCAAGTTGACTGACTTTTCCAAGCACCTCTCAAGTGATACGCTTCAATGTTCACCTTCAGGCTAAGAGAAAAGTCAACAAGAGACTTGCACTCAAATAACTGACTTCCTCCTTCCCTCTGCCTCCCAAACACACAAGACTCCCTCCCACAGAGAACACAAAGTTGTTAACTGAAGAACAAGGTAAATAATATACTAGTCAATTTTAAAGATTGATTTTAAGATACTGCAATTTTTATATACTTCAACGATTTCTCAACATTTTGCAGCTGTTTGGCTTTGCAGCACAGCAATTTATACACTATACTGTACAAAATTACCAGCAAGACTGGAATGATGTATTAATAGAAGGCACCATCATGCGTATTACATTACCAGAGAACAAAAATACAGTAAAGACAATTTTCACTGTACACAGCTTAAAGAAAGGAAAAGGGGGAGGAGGAGTGTGTTGAGCAGCCAGCCATCCCTGTACTGAAGAGGGGCAGGTAGAAAAAAACCTTAGATATGGAGCTACTAAATCTGGTCTAATATTCAAGACCATAGCATTTGAAGTTCTGATCTTTGTTATTTCGTTCATAACTAAATGACTTCCTTCTGGAATATACTTGTAGTCTTGTTAAGGTTTATGTATACACACGCTGGTCACAGCAAGCAGGTAAAAATGCCCTCATCATTTCACAAACTATGCTCTACTGGAAAAAAAGATGAAAGATTTTTTTTCGCCTGTTGCCTCCTGTTGCAGATGTCAAGGTTAATGAGTTCAGAGTACCCATTAGTGCATTCTGATGAGTGCATAACAAGTTTCTGTTGGTTTGTATTTTTGGGGGGAGCCAAGAAAAAAAGGCAAGATTCTCCAATTGCACAAATTGCACTATTTGTGTTTCCAACAATAGGCAGAAACAGTAACACTTAAACAAAATGTGCAGCAGAGGATTTTTTTGACTCAAAGGACCTGAATTCAGTTGGGCATGTCCTTTTAAGTTCATTTTGTTGTAGACAGTTTAAGATATGGTCATTTCTCAGTCCTTAATTCTCCAAGTCTAGATTTATAAATTAACAATACGAATCCTGTTGTAAAATTGGGGAAATAATGTCCACCTCAATTTAACTGATAACCGAAAGATGCTTTTCACATCAAAGAAATGATCAAAAAGGCTGTGTCACATTCCAAAGCCAAAAAAAAATTAACAAGAATGCAAACACGATGAATAATGTACCACTGCCAAGACTCTGCCAACAGAGGAGCCTCAGCGACGCTGTCCTGTGAAGCGGCCTTCCATCTGCCCGGCTCCTCTCCCAGAGCCAAGTTTCTGTGCCATGCCACCCCTCGGAGGGGGTCCTCTTCCGTCCCGGTCGCGCATCATTCCACCGCCCACTATTCCCCGGGGACCACCAGGACCTCGATCACTGCGCCTAATATCCCGGCGGTCATCACCACCACCTCGAGTTTCTCGCTCTCTGGCAGCTCTTGTCTTTTTCTCTTCCACATTTAAACGTACTTCCCCTCGAAACATTATTGGCTTTAAAAAGGAAGAAAAAAATGTACATGAGCAGGTTAGACAGTAACAGTGGTGTAAGAAATAGTGATTTTCTTACTTTCTTACATAAGTAAGAAAATCCTACAAGACAAAAAAAACTTTCAAAATTCTCAATATGCAATCTATTCTCAATATCCAACCTTCTTTACCAGAGTAAATAATGAAACAAATTTATTTTAAAATGACCCATATCTCAAATTTTAAAACTACGAACACATCTTTATTCTTTATATAAATACTAGTTATAGTAAACTATTTTTAACTGTACCATTTAAAAAAGACTTATTCACACTAAATACAACAGGAATAATAAGGTATTCAATTATGCCATTTAAGTCACTTACTTTTGCAATTAAGATTCTCTGAACTGGTTCAGAGTCATCAAAAACCACAAAACCAAAATTTGGAAGCTTTCCCCCAACACCCTTTGTATTGATGCGAAGTTCCACAACATTTCCAAAACCTGTGAAAATACACATTACACAAAGGATAAAATAAAATATTTTAGCAGAATATTTTGTAACTTTAACTGTTCAGAATGAAATACCTCATTCTTCCTGATCCATTTCAAAACACAAATTGCCAGCTGCTATAGCCAGTGCACATTAAGGTACTTTCACTCTTACAGGTCATTCACTCAAGATGCCAACAACTAGCCTATTCTGTTGCCCTGCATCTTTATCAGTCCATTCAAAAGGAAAAGTTACCTACACATTTTAGAGAGACAATTTTATTTTCTATATTAGATTTGTATTTGCCGGATGAATCCCATTTCCAAATTTATGACTGATTCACCCAGCTCCTTCTTCTAACCTCTACAGAACCAAGTCAATTAACACTAAGTACAGTCACTGGGAAAAATCTGATATAACCTTATACTCCTGATCAAAATTAAAGGTGAGCGGTACCTAGAGATATACACACTATGTACAGAGGTAAATGTTTTTTAAAAATCGTATTATGAAAAAAGAACTCTCTTCAGTGTAGAACACACATACAATAGAATACTACTAAGCCATTAAAAAGAATGAAATAATTCCATCTGTAGGAACATGGGTGGACCTCGAGACTGCCATACTGAGTGAAGTAAGTCAGACTGATAAGGAGAAATATCATATGACATTATACATGGAATCTAAAAAGAAATGACACGAACTTACTTATGAAACAGAAACAGATTCAAAGAGAACAAACTTATGGTTTCAGGGGGCGGGGCGGGGGGGGTGGCGGGCAGTGCACGGCGCACATAAAGGGGAAGGGATAGTTGCTATATTTAAAATGGATAACCAGTAAAGACCTACTGTATAGCTACATGGAACTCTGCTCAATGTCAAGTGGCAGCCTGGATGGGAAAAGAGCTTGAGTGAGAATGGATACATGTATATGTATGGCTGAGTTCCTTCACTGTTCACCTGAAACTATTGGCTACACCCCAATATAAGATAAAAAGTTTAAAAAAATAAAAATGGGTAACTAACAAAGGGGAAGAAAAGTCTTAAAAAAAATTTTTTTTAACTCTAGAAACTACAACAAATCAAAATAGTTGTCAAAAAGATTTGGCATTACCGTCAATTATCTGGAATATAATATTATGTGAAAATCCTGATTATAACAACAGACTGCTTTCTCTGAAATAAAAGTCAGGAAGAATAAGTCTTATGATTAGAAACAAAAAATTCTCTTCACCTACTGCTTAATTTTACCATAAAGCAAAGTAAACCACTTACTCATAAAGAACTCTTTTAGTTCATTTTCATCAATATCATGTGGCAAGTTACCAACAAAGAGTTGATGACTATCTGGATAGCGAATTATTCTACGGTTCTCAGATTCATTCTGTTCAATATCTCCTCTGCCTGAGAAGAGGAACAGAGCAGATATTAAAGTTTACAATGTCATATAATAAAAATTAGTTCAAAGCAATGAAAGTTAAAAACCCCAACACTTTGACATTCTTGTTTTAGTTTAATAAGATAATAAGCTCCTTTGACTTGTGGAACTGCCTATTATTAGTAGGTTAGAAAACAACATGACACTGAAATGTTAACCGAGGGTATTGACTAGATTGCTAAAGTCCTTTCTTCTAGATCTACTGGTCTGATCATGTGAAAGCCAAGTATCAGCAGTACAAGTATTTCTCCTTAACCAAACTTGCAATCACCCAGGCACCAAACTGATTTTAGATACAGTGAGATGTGTTTGTACTAAATATTTGTTTAGTACTTTACAGTTCACAAATTAATCTTGTATAAAAGATTACTGTATATAATTATAGCCAAATCAGTAAATTTAACAGCAATACTGTCATTTATATAACTTTTTATACACCTTAGGGTGCTCATATATACATATATAAAATCTTATATGATCCTCCCACTAACACAAGGAACAGAATGAGGCATATAAAGAAAGGCATCACACAGAAAAAATTTGTGTAGTAACTGAATGGTTTAAGAGAATGTCATGATTTAAGGGTCTTACCCAAGATCACAAACTCAGTCACAAGGCTGGGATAAATCCCAGCTCCCATAACTCCTGGTTTATTAAAAAAGTATATTTTCTAAATATGATGTATACTATCTCCCACCTCCTCCCAAAAGCAATCTAAACATATTTATAGAATTCAAATAGAGGTTCTACACATATTAGCTAACAATGGAAACAAGTCAAAAATCATGGCAACTTACTTAATACCTAAGACAATCAAAATAAGAAGAATCGGGGTGTGCTTATTGTTTATCTGTGAAGAGATAAGAGTGCTAAGTAAGAGTAGGTTATTGGCAGCTCGGTTTTGAAATCTTAGAACCAGTGACAATAACCAAAGAAAATGTGTCTCAAAATTCTCTTATTATTTTCAAAATACATGTCACTATGGCATGTCAACTAATTTCCCCCTCAACGTTAGTTGTTTTACTCAGGCTGTATATATATCAGATTACTTTAGCCTTTAAGCAACTTGGTACTAAAAGGATTTGCATATAAAATACATTATAATTAAAAAAATTTTTTTCAGTTCAGTTTTCTCTAACTTTTCAAGTGCTAACTGCTGAAGATGACAGGAGGGGCTGACTCACCTGGTCTTGGTCCTCTAGGAGGGAAACCAGGTCGTTCTCTAGGTCGTTGTTCACGCACACGAGGTGGCTGAGATTGAACTTCTGGTTTAGCTTCTACTCTCGGCTAAAATACAAGGGAAAAAAACACATTATAAAGAAACACATTCCACAGGAGAAAAACAACCAAACTAAAGCAACAACCAAGTCACCAGCAGGCATTATGGTAATTTTAAGTCTAGAATATTTTTAATATATGTCCTATATATGTGAAACATAAATTTTTATAAAGATATTCTGTACCAATCTAGGACTGTAGGGTAAATTTTGTTTTCTCACTCTAGGTTATAATTCATAATAAGCTGTTTTTTACAACCATATTTTTTTCAATAAAGTCACATCCACATTGAGACAGATACTGCTACAAAAGTAAAAAAAATGCAAGATGAGCCATTTCATGTAAATACATATACAAAATAAAAAGCCGTCTTTATCTTTGGAAGACAAGGATATATGATACATACTTCTAATTATCTAGTTTGAGTCCTTCAAATTTAGTGCTCATATAAACTCCTCATCATGAATAATTTTTTAGATCAGTATTTTGGTAATTTAAAATATAAAATTTAGTATACGCTGGCACCTAAAAACACTGCCTTAAAGTTAAGATGCACACAAAAAACAATACAGGAACGTTTATAGCATCTCAAACAGTCAAAGAAGTCCTTTAGCTCCCTGTTGTTCTTCCTTATGAGAGGTATGCATTTATTCAAGGACTGACCCCAATAATGTTTCTTAACTGCTTCTTGAGGGTGGTAGAAGTAATAGATCATTTTAAGTTACCCTCCAAAAGTTTCTGCTAACTGCTAAATTAAACACATGTAATTAAATAACTACGTTAAAAAACATAAAATGACAGCTACATCTATTACCTTTTCCTTCATACATGGCATTTTCAGTATTTCCAACTTCTTCAGGCAGTCTATTGCCCAAATATTTATGGTCCAAGGAAGAGAGAAAACATATGCACCTTCAAAGAACACTGAAAACACTCAGCAGGAATATGGAGAATGTGTCCTCAAGTCAGAAAACTAGCTATCTTTATGGCTGACCACCTCTGAGTACCTCTGCCCAAGAGTGGCTCAAACTTTCATATTTTATATAACTGGGATACTATAATTTGCAAGGGCAATTTTTGATACAAAGAGCTATGTTTTTTCCAAAAACAATCTATAGTTTCACCCACTGTAACCAAAAGGTATATTATCTCCTATCCTAGCAGTCTTTAATAAATTTGCCTGTCTCAGTTATTTTTCTTCTAAATTTCCTACTTCTCTCAAAATGAAGTTGCTTCCCATGTTCTAGAATTTTTAGCTAAAAAAATTTTTTCGATGTCTAACTCTTTCAGGTATTTAAATTATTTATGTGTATTTATTCCTACAAGGACCATATCTTATTTCTACACCAGAAAAAGTACCAAGTACAGTGCTATATTAGACACAGATGTTCAGTAACTAATGGTTCATTTAAAATTAAATTATATTTGATTCTCTAAGTCAAAACCTGTAGGCGAATGTTCTAGCCTAACCAGGGAGCCAACAGTACAGCCCTGAGACCACTGCTATCTGTATTTAGAATTTAAGACTACATAATAATTTGACAGATATGACGCCTGGAAAAGGCAAGTTATTTAGAAATTTCAACTGAGCAGGGCAGGGCCTAAAAGCACAACTTGAACAGTATAAATAAAAGACCTTATTAAAGAACAGATATTTTCTAAAGTTTGATGAAGCTAGTACTTAAGGAACAAAAATAGCAAATCACACTTTTTAATTTAAATATCTAGAAAAACCTCAATTCATTCAATCCAAGAAAAAGAATTCTAGCTGACTGATTCAGATTCTTTTCAAAAGATTACTGAAACAAAAATAACTACAAGTAGCAAAACAAAAAAGTTCTTATATCCTTTAAGGATTTAATATTTAAAACACCAGTTTAAATAAGTTCCAACATCTTACAAATAACCCATACATGAATTTAGCAACTTTTTAGATATCTGATGTCAGTACAAGAAAAATGAGACAAAAAAAATTTATCAATATTTCTTTCAATATATGTCAACTAAGCCAGCTATGCACTTACAATTCTTCAGGATTAATTTCATGAAAACTTCTTGCTCCAAGGAGATAAAGTAACTAAGACAACCACATACAATCTTCAGGCCTGAAAATTGATTCCATGCAACCAGAAAGTGTGCTCACATGACAAATTCCACAAATGAAAGCAAACAGAATATGAAATTAAAATGAAACCATCAAATCAACTCAGTAACAGCAGGTAAAACCACAACTAATGTGTACTTCAACCAAACAAAAGCTATTTAAATGAACTTCCAACAAATCTGCCAAGAAAATAACTACTTCTAAATTAATGCCTACCAATACTTTGGAATTACATTTAATTCTCCTTTTATTAATGTGTGCTAAGTCGCTTCAGTCATATCTGACTCTTTGAGACCCCATGGACTGGAACCCATCAGGCTCCTCTGTCCATGGCATTCTCCAGGCAAGAATACTGGAGTGGGTTGCCATTTCCTTCTCCAGGGGATCCTTCCTGACCCAGGGATCAAACCTGTGTCTCTTATGTCTCCTGCATTGGCAGGCGAGTTCTTTACTACTAGCACCTCCTGGGAAGCCTTTTATTAATAATCTATGCTCAAAATGTTAAGGAAATGGATACTATACTAAAGTGACAAAATAAAACTGAATGGTTTATTAAATCAAAAGGAAAACAATTATGAATCCATTCTCATACAGCTTAAGGAGATCAGAAACTTAAAGTTTATATTATAAATGTTTAAAATTTTGTCTTAATAAGGAGATAGGTTATTAAAACACAATCTAGTCTCTTACCCTTTTTTTTTCCTTAAAATTTTATTTCTCTAGACAAAAGGCTAGGATCTAATATAATGTAATATACAGACATGACTTAGGTATAGCACTTCTCTTCTTTGATGTAAACAGAGACACACTGCCTTGCAAGGGCTGAAGAACCCTACAGGTTTGCATGGGTATTCAACTGCATGAATTCGAAGCCCTGCTATTTTATTTATATAGCTGTCTGACCTTAGGTGAAGTACTCGAGGTCTCAATTAACTTGTCTGTGAAACAGGAATAATAATAGTAACCATTCTCACAAGGTGGTTGTAGGGATTAGATAAGAATAAATAAGTACTTTGCATAATGTGTGGTGTCATATTAAGGCATAATAGGCATTAGTTACTCTAACTTTTAACTAGAGCTAAGTTTAAAATAAATGTAGCCAACTCTCTGAAATTCAATAATTCAAAAGATTCCAAACACAAATCTGGTAAGAAATCAAGAACTCCAAAAGAAAATTCAGAAAGTCACTTATTGAGTCTTCAGATGGGTAGAAAAGTACAATCAGTAATTAGTAAAATAATTTTATTCATTAAGACAGACTTCTAGTTTGTGATCTGAGGTAATTACTCAGTACTTCCTGATTATCTAGTTGGAAAAAAAAAAAAAAGCTACCACAAGGCCACGTATTCTATTACATAGCTAATTATGTGTACCAACACCAGGCAGACTGCCTAATAATTCCTAGCTACTTTTGAAATTTCACAGTTTCATGTTTAGAGCACAAAAAGAGGTGTATAAACACAATTTTATGTGCACTAACCATTTTACATGTAAACTTTATACCGGAATGAAGCTTGACTCAAAATGTAAGAGAAGTCCTGGACACCCCTTACCTGTGCCTATTTACTTTAGAATTTGGTTAACTGTAAAGTATATCTAATGAACACATTAAGTAGCCAGTGTCTTTATTTTTCAATGTTTTCGAAAGCTCTGAGGTGGGTAAGATGACAAACAGACAAAAGGTAGAATGCTAGAATGATCAGTTAAGGTGAACACTACAGTCATAAGTTGGTACAGGCTTCAATTAAACAGTATGAACCACTTACAGACTGAGAGCTTAGGCAGTGCTTTTTTTTTTTTAAGTTTTCTGTTTAAAAAAAAAAACAATGATTCTTTATAATGCCATCCTACTCTGTGGCTTTCAAATTTCTTCCCTAATATTTTTGCTAAATGATATTTTAAACTTATAAAAAGGAGTTTTTTGGTTATTTTAAGAAGGCTTTTAAATGACAATATATATTGTTGAAATTAACTAAATCTGTATTTCACACACCCATACCCCAAATACCACCTATATAGATGATGAATGGAGATCTGGCATTTAAAGTGGGTGCAACTGACATTTAATACAATTTTTTTTGTATATTTAATCCATAATTTCTGATTGACTCATTTTAAAAAAGTATGAAAAAGATAAGCAATTGGCAATGTAACAAGGATACAATCCAATGTGTTCACAGATTGGTTACCTGTGAGACTGGTGCTTTAACATGGGGTGGAATTCCAGAGGAAGAAACAGTGCCACTAGGAGGCAGGTTTTTACTGGTCACTGAAGCCNTCCTGACCCAGGGATCAAACCTGTGTCTCTTATGTCTCCTGCATTGGCAGGCGAGTTCTTTACTACTAGCACCTCCTGGGAAGCCTTTTATTAATAATCTATGCTCAAAATGTTAAGGAAATGGATACTATACTAAAGTGACAAAATAAAACTGAATGGTTTATTAAATCAAAAGGAAAACAATTATGAATCCATTCTCATACAGCTTAAGGAGATCAGAAACTTAAAGTTTATATTATAAATGTTTAAAATTTTGTCTTAATAAGGAGATAGGTTATTAAAACACAATCTAGTCTCTTACCCTTTTTTTTTCCTTAAAATTTTATTTCTCTAGACAAAAGGCTAGGATCTAATATAATGTAATATACAGACATGACTTAGGTATAGCACTTCTCTTCTTTGATGTAAACAGAGACACACTGCCTTGCAAGGGCTGAAGAACCCTACAGGTTTGCATGGGTATTCAACTGCATGAATTCGAAGCCCTGCTATTTTATTTATATAGCTGTCTGACCTTAGGTGAAGTACTCGAGGTCTCAATTAACTTGTCTGTGAAACAGGAATAATAATAGTAACCATTCTCACAAGGTGGTTGTAGGGATTAGATAAGAATAAATAAGTACTTTGCATAATGTGTGGTGTCATATTAAGGCATAATAGGCATTAGTTACTCTAACTTTTAACTAGAGCTAAGTTTAAAATAAATGTAGCCAACTCTCTGAAATTCAATAATTCAAAAGATTCCAAACACAAATCTGGTAAGAAATCAAGAACTCCAAAAGAAAATTCAGAAAGTCACTTATTGAGTCTTCAGATGGGTAGAAAAGTACAATCAGTAATTAGTAAAATAATTTTATTCATTAAGACAGACTTCTAGTTTGTGATCTGAGGTAATTACTCAGTACTTCCTGATTATCTAGTTGGAAAAAAAAAAAAAAGCTACCACAAGGCCACGTATTCTATTACATAGCTAATTATGTGTACCAACACCAGGCAGACTGCCTAATAATTCCTAGCTACTTTTGAAATTTCACAGTTTCATGTTTAGAGCACAAAAAGAGGTGTATAAACACAATTTTATGTGCACTAACCATTTTACATGTAAACTTTATACCGGAATGAAGCTTGACTCAAAATGTAAGAGAAGTCCTGGACACCCCTTACCTGTGCCTATTTACTTTAGAATTTGGTTAACTGTAAAGTATATCTAATGAACACATTAAGTAGCCAGTGTCTTTATTTTTCAATGTTTTCGAAAGCTCTGAGGTGGGTAAGATGACAAACAGACAAAAGGTAGAATGCTAGAATGATCAGTTAAGGTGAACACTACAGTCATAAGTTGGTACAGGCTTCAATTAAACAGTATGAACCACTTACAGACTGAGAGCTTAGGCAGTGCTTTTTTTTTTTTAAGTTTTCTGTTTAAAAAAAAAAACAATGATTCTTTATAATGCCATCCTACTCTGTGGCTTTCAAATTTCTTCCCTAATATTTTTGCTAAATGATATTTTAAACTTATAAAAAGGAGTTTTTTGGTTATTTTAAGAAGGCTTTTAAATGACAATATATATTGTTGAAATTAACTAAATCTGTATTTCACACACCCATACCCCAAATACCACCTATATAGATGATGAATGGAGATCTGGCATTTAAAGTGGGTGCAACTGACATTTAATACAATTTTTTTTGTATATTTAATCCATAATTTCTGATTGACTCATTTTAAAAAAGTATGAAAAAGATAAGCAATTGGCAATGTAACAAGGATACAATCCAATGTGTTCACAGATTGGTTACCTGTGAGACTGGTGCTTTAACATGGGGTGGAATTCCAGAGGAAGAAACAGTGCCACTAGGAGGCAGGTTTTTACTGGTCACTGAAGCCCAGGAGAAAGCCTGCAGGAAATGCAACAAACCTAGACTACTAATCATGGAAAACCACCAACATTCCTATAGGGAAACTTCCAAATATATATTTTCTTTTCATTTCTAAACTATTGCTCTATATTGGAGGACTCCTAAAAAGAAAGGCACACACACACATGCCAGTCTATGTGCCAGGTTTCAAAATCTCATTATGCAAGACTGTTTGTCTGAACTACTAAATAAATCCACAAGCAAGTTCCTATATGCTCTAAGTAGATGAGCAAGTGGCAAGCAAAACCACTAACAACTACACATGCTAGAAAAATAAGAACCTAATAGAATCAATTTATTTCCCCTTCTGGGGGGAAGATAAGGTGTTGTGATGGCGCTAAGAGGAGAGAGGAAGGACAGGAAAGAAAAGAGTACTAGCTGGAAACTTTAACAAGACATTCACAAATAGAACAAGCAATCTCCTCCTCTCACTACCCAAATATACCTAACTTTACAGAAAGATAAAAGATGTTTTAGGTAGGTTTAAATGAAACACTATGGGTATCACTCATCTTTCCAAGACAGTTTGGTGTAGTAAGGAAATTGTTCCCATTTAAACCAGAAATAGCACACTTATCACTTGTTTTAACAATAGGCCAATTTGTTTTAACTTGGGAAACTGCATGACTCCTGTTTGCATCCGTGTGTAGAGGACTTAATACAGAATGGAAGAGCAACTCTCGGCTGTATTACATGGACTCGAATCATTTCATGTATGGTACTAAACACTGTACACAGATAAGAATCAATCTTATATTTTATTCTGAGGGGTGTTTTTTAGGGGGTGAAATACGATTTCCTCAGAATTACCAAAAAAACCCCCACAGCTTCTTTCATACACATAAAAAAGCATAGTTTACTATTCAGCAATTTAACACAACAGAACAAAGGTCATGCTTCATTAATGGCACCGTATGAAAGCATGATGTTACGGGTCTAAAGAGTTCCTCTGATCTAACCTTTGGTGGTTCCTGTGGCAGAGAAACAGGTTCAGCAGGCGGAGGAGAGGCAGACTTCTCCTCTAACTCTTCCAAGTTCTTCTCCTCCACTGGAGGCTTCAGCTCTTCAGTCTTTGTTTCAGATTCGGGCTCAGGTTCAGGTTCATGCGAGGATTCTTCTAAAGGCTCCTCTATGCCATTACTACAACAAAACATTTTGTTCACTTTTCAGTAGGAGTGAAATGATTAACTCAAATAGGAGAAAATTCAGCATTTCTCTAATTAATGAGCAGAACAAGTAATATACACTGTTTTGAAGCAAAGTTTACTTAGAACCAACCAGAAGGCAGAAAGAACAATACTCTCAAGCAGCACTTCCTTTAACCTAAATGTAAAAACGGGGTTACTCATGTTTACTTTAGCACTAACTATTAGGAAATAAGGAAAACCCATTATTTAAAAAATAAAACGCCTACTCTGTATTGTCCCAAACAGTACACATTATTAGCAAGTGATTAGTTTTAGGTCAACCCATGTTCGATTTTTGAATTAAACGTAAGAACGCTTTCCAAATTTTTTGCATATATGTGGTAAATACTCAGGCACTGACTACATTGCTTTATCAAGAATTTACTTTCAGCAACAATTTTAGGAACAAAAACCACTTGCAAATACATGATATGAATAGTTTAGGCCAAAGGTGGCCTTGAAAGCACTATTCTTACGTCACAGGGTGAGCTTCATAGTAACCACTGTTAGCATTCTCCTGCACAGGTTCTGGAGACGGTTGTCTTTCCTCTTGTTCTTCCTCTACTTCATCTTCTGATTCTGACAACACATAATACATCACATCTTTTTTTAAGAGGCTTAATACACAATTTCATATATACTTTTTTAATGTTCAAAGAAATCATAAGATAGTTTAAAAATAGCATATTTCTTGAAAGTACAAAGGCACTTCTCTTAAAAAAGAGCAAGCAAGATGAAGTTTGGAATTACACTATTTTTTAAAAAGATCTATTAGTAAGAAAAGGAAAGAGTAAGAAAAAATGGTCTTTAAAAAAAAAAAATTTATTTATTTGGCTGTGCCATATCTTAGTTACAGCATGTGGGTTCTAGTTCCCTGACCAGAGATCAAACTCGGGCCCCTAGCATTGGGAGTGTGGAGTCTTAGTCACTGGACCATCAGGAAAGTCCCCAGAAAAAATGGTCTTAAAGTCATAACTCAGTTTCCTTTGCCACATTAATTCAGTGAAGCAATAATGACAGAGAATAAGAAACAAGCTGATATATATCAATAGAAGATTAAATAATTATGGCACAGACAAATATCAACAGCTAACAAAGATACATTTGATGAAAAAAAGGCCTAGTTTTGAATCAACAACTTTCACTTTTAGGAAAGTATCAGTCGATATAGAATACAACAAAATTCTATAGTAGGGACCAAATTTTTGATTATCTATAGAGAATGACATTGAGGGAGATTTTTTTCTACTTTCTGTTTATGATTTTTATATACTTTCATATAAAGAACATCTGTTTTTTAAACAAACCAAAAAAAAGAACAAAAAGGAGCAAAGGGGCTTTGAGTCAGTTACAGAGTCAAATTTCTGTAAGTTTCACACTTTACATGTCATTAAAGAGTACTGATACCAACAAAACCCTTGTATCTTGAAAATAACCTCACCTTCATCAAGTTCTGGTTCAGAATCACCAAATACTTCATCTTCATAACGAAACATATCATTGTGAACATAAAACTTATTTGGAACAGATCCCTATTAAAAAAAAACACCCAAATACTCCATAAATACCCATAAATGTGATATGACATAAAGAGAATAAAGTTTTTATTTTAATACAGAAATAATATAGACTGAATATAATTTTCCAAAGCTGAACATGCTATAATGTTAACATAAAGAAAATCACAGAATACTTAAACTCAAGAAATGACTACTTTCAAACTATTAATACACTTTTAATATTATTTCTGTAATCTTAATCATCTGTTTGCACATTTTTATCAGGATCTCATTTTTTATGCTAAATAGTCAAAGCACAGAAAGTTCAAATAAACGAACAGGTCCAACACAGATTTCTCAAAAACAGCTACATGCATATCTATACCTGTAAGAAGAAACTCTAGCCACTTCCAGCAACTAGTTAACTGCAAAATGAAATCACATAAATGAAAATTAATTGAAACGAAAACTTACTTCAGGAGCCAGAACAAAGGTTTGCATAAACTTCCTCTCTGGCTGTCCACTGTTAGACAGCAAACCCATGACCTGGACCACTACTCCATCACTCAAGGTTGCATGAGCATCCACATGACGAATTTTAGTATGACATTCGCTGAAGTTCAGAGATAATACTTTGTGGTGTATATCCTTTATTAGGAGAAGGTGGGGAGGAAATACAAACTCATGATATTGCATTACGTTTTTAATACTAGGTTACCTATTCAACACTACAGACTTCCACCGATTTCCTCACAACTCTAGAATTCTAACTGCTTAATCTCTCTGCCTCATTTGAATCCATTCCGCCGTGCTATGCATTACTGACAGACCCATGCTCCATAAACTATGTTGACTACTACACGACCTCACACGTGGTTTTACTTTACTGCTTGTCTGCATTTCTTCCTTCAATTTCCTCTTGTTTGGTAAGGCCAATCCTATAATCGAGAGACTAGCTGAAATCCCACATCCTCTACAAAGTCATAAGGAATATATTTCTATTCATTCCTGTAACATAAGGTTTTAGCCCACATTTCTATAAATGTTACATACTGTCTCAACTGTTTCAGGTATAAAATACACCAGTTGATATAAAAATGTCCCATTTTCTCTTTTGTATCCATGCCAATGTTAATACTGTGCTTTCTACAAAATCAATGTTTATAAGAACTCAAAGCACACTTGACAAGTATTGCAACATAAATTTTAGAACAGCTAACTGATCACAGTCAAGAAAAAAATCCATGGGCACAAGAAGGCTATTTTCCAAATCTCTAACTTAACTTAAATAAAATAATCTTAACTTAAACAAGTTAAAGTAAGTTTAAGTAAGTTAAAATAATCTTAAATGTTTATGAAATTGACACTTACATTTTGGCCATAGACAGCCTCCTGGGGCTTTCCACTAGCATCTACTCCACCATGAACATAAGAAGAATTCCTGCCATAAAACCTGTAAAAGCATTGATAATGATTAACGTTAAGTTATGAAGAGAGAGAAGTCTAAGAGGGAGTAGAGTCCTGCTATTAAGCAGAGCTAGTTTCCAGGTCTGGCTCTGTCATTTATTAGCTGTGTAACCTTGAGACTTACAGTCTTCAAGTTCACTTTCTTTGGTAACTTGGAACAAGAGTAACTTCTCCACAGAGTTACTGTAAGGATTAAATGAGCAAGGACATAGAATTCTTAGTGTGCTTGGCTATTAGTTATGCTGTCTTTAGCTATTCTCATCTTACTGTATCTATATGCCGTTAAGTGGGAAAATGAGACATTCAAAATATTCTAAACACTGATGCTGCCATTTATTTACCCATTTTTGTCAAATATAAAAACTCAGTTGTTTAGATCTGTTTAGAATCAGATACTACTTAACATTCATTCTACTAAGAGTTCCAAATGACTACTAATTCCAAAGGCTAAGGTAAAAAGTTTAAAGTAACTGAAATAATTCAGAGATCAAGTTTAAAATATATATATATTATTTTAGCATCTAATTTCTCAATATTTTTTATACTGCTCTAAAGTACATGATAAATTATAGTGTTTCCCTGGTATTACATAAAGCAACTAGGAGATCTTCCTAAATTAAGGTTATCAAATATGCAAAATTAATTTTTTCATAAAGAGAACTCAGCCCCTATTGCAATAAAACATGGACGACTTCCTCTATGACAAACAACTTTCTCAGTGCACTACACATGTATTGATTCATTCTAGTCTCCTAACAACCTCAGGACTAACCTAAGTGCTGTTATCTAAATGAACAAACTGAAGTTAAGAAGAGGTTAAATTAACTCCTCAAATGTTACACACCTATCAAGTCAGAGCAGCTGGCTCCAGAGCCCATGCTTTTAACCACTACTCATATTTTTTTTTTCATGTTTACACTGTTCTCTCTCATGTACTACTGGCAAGCATGTATACAGTTATCATTTGGACAATTTGGCTGTTAAGTGTGCATAAGAAAAGCTTTAGAGAAAATCATACCTTTGATTTAACAATTCTATTTCTAGGAAGCTATCCTAAGGAAACAACTAGAAAGATGCCCAAAAATGCATGTGTAAGGATATGCACTACAGTGTTAGTAACTGAAAAATTTTAAACAAACTTAAATTTTTTATTAATAGGGAAATCTGCTATACAAGCTAAGTATAAAACAGAAGTCTGTGCTTTTACCTGAAATTATGGTAGAGAGTTTTGTTTTTCCTTGTTAGAAAAAGAAAAAGTTAAAAATGCTAATACCTACACAATGAAGACAAAATTTCAGATAATGAAAAGCCTTAATAATTCCATTCTCCCTCAAACTCACATATACTGGCAACAGGAATGTTTTTATTTTTATAATCATAAAAATGTACAGGTACTGATTCATTTGCGGGGGGTGGGGGGGGGCAGTGTTGGTTATCTAAAAACGTCTCCTGGAATAACACAGGGAGTGTTACACACATGCTTAACAACGGCAGGGCACAATGCAAACCAGAGCTTTAGAATATGCCCAGCACATCTATAAAGAGAGCCTGTATATAGAAGACCCATGTGAAGCGGCAGTGACATAACTTATCCTGAACTCATCTGGCCAGGGTGTTCTACAACAAACGCTGGCAAAGCCTAATCCTTACAAAGGTCTCACTTATATTTGACCTACTAAAAAATGCAACAGGTAGAACAAAAATAATAAATACTACTCATAATATAAATCAATTTCATTTCAATCTCCAGAAAAAAGTAAGCTTATACACGTCTTGCCAAACTAGTAAACAAGGCTACTGTTGCCATACCACAAAGGAATATTTTCTTGTGAATCAATCTAAAGGAATTTTCACAAATGAAATCAATTAACTGATTCATTTCCTAGCACTGCTACAGAGAACTTTTAAAAACCACACAAAAACCAAACGAAAAACTTAACCTGTGATTCCCATCAAGACTAGAACCCATTAGTTGGTAAAGTCTGTGGTTTAAAAAAGAAAAGAAACATGAAATACCAGACTATGTAATTGTGTATGTTAAGTGTGTGTACAGATGTGAATGTGTTATATAATGGGATCTGATAAGTGTTTTTCTTACTGCAGATTTCATTCAAGGAGGAAACTTGAAAAAAGATGGGGTTTATGCCATCGGTTTGTTAAAATACTGGATGAGCTTTGTAAAGATACTTGTCAGGATGTGAGGAGACAGGAAAGACAAAATTTATATGTAGTCATATTCAAGAAAATAAAAGTAAATAAAAATAGTAAATAATCCAATTAAAATTTACCTGTGTAAATATTCTGGAGCTTTATTCAGCAAAGTATAATATTGCCTCACAAACTCCCGCCCTACAAGCAGCGGACTGGGCTTCTCCATAACCATTTCTTTGCTGCACAATGTCAAATACTAGGGAAACAAACATAGGAATAATAACTCTTAAAAGTCATCTTTGTTAAATACCATGAAGGAAATTTTCTTAGCCAGTCAAATGAAAATAAAATATCACTTATTAAAAAATAACAGTAAAATAATAAATTCCCAATAACTACTTATAACCTCCAACATTTGCCGTTTCCTTTTTGCCTCAATGTCTCTATTTCTTGATCTCCCTATGTCTCAATACAAGGGGAAGTGGCATGTCCAGTGCTGTCTCAAACTAGGTGGCACCATAATAAAGTCTTTTTACTCATAGTATATTTTTCCTTTGGGGAATATTATCTCCTACATTCTTAGATTCTAATGGTTTGTTTTTGAAAACTAGGCAGAGGGCACAACTCAGGACTTGGGAGATTGCACTTACAGACAGTACTAGCTTTTGTCTTCTTTATGTAATACTCTCGCCTTCTAGGGATTAATTGCACTGTTTTAAAATCATAATAATTACCATTAAAAATCAGCAATACTCAAAATACTCAGATAATGGTGTTTCACATTTAGTGTATGTCTTTTCAACCTTTCTTGCCGTTACTTAACTACATGTCAGGCACTGTTCATAGTAAGTGGGATACCTCAGTGAACAGGACTCTAGCCCTCAGAGTTTATAATCTATCACGGAATATAGACAAGCAAACAGGGAACAGAATGGGTTAGGTGTGATCTAAACATACCTCTAAGCCCTATCTCTCAAAGATAAGTAAAAGATATAATAGAAACATAACCTTTCATCATTTAAAGTAAATAATTTATGTCTATAGCTCTCCAAACAGTAAAAGCCACAATACTAGGAATTAAGAGAAATGGGAGGAAAAAAGAGAAAATATGAGTATCAGTTTAAATACATATATATACACGTTTGTGTGTGTCAAACTACTGAGCAAATCAACATGAAGTTTAAATTCCTGTTAACAAATAAACTTCAACGTGGGTTTTTTTTGCTGCACTAAATTTGCTGGATCTTAGCTCCCTGTCAAGGATCAAACTCATGCCCTCGGAGTGAAAGTGAGAAGTCCTAACCACTGGCCTGCCAGGGAATTCCCCCAAAGTAGGTCCCCTTTTAAAAAATTTCACCAAGATAGCCCACCATTATCATTACAACTGTGATGCTTTTTAATAAAAATCAGATACCAGCCATAAAGGAGCCTACAGATAAAATTCTTATTAAATTAATCCTGGTGACTCCCAACTCAATTTTTACATAATACTGTGTTAGGTTCCCTGTTTCTCCTTTTGCGATTGCCTTGAAACTCTCACTTGATATTAAAAAAAATTCTTTTTATATTTTTATATAATGCCTAACTGCTTCCAGTGCCAGGGTCTGGGAGGAGGGGCAGTGGGAAGAAGTCCTTGAAGCAGCCGAAGAAACAGGCAAAGGAGATGGAAGAGGAAGGTAAGGCCTTCAAGCAGTAACAAAAAGAGGAGCAGAGAAGCTGGAGGAGCTAAAAGCGAAGGCCATACAGAAGGCGACCCAGGCCACAGGCAGAATTTGGAAATCTGGCAAAAAGCTGTTCCTTATGCCTCAGGTGATGGTAATCCTTACTTCCACTGCTGTTTAAACACTGCATTCTCTTTCATAACATTTTTTTGCCACCAACAGCTAGAATAAAAGGCTTCCCTGGTGGCTCAGTGGTAAAGAATCCATGTGCCAATGCAGGAGTAGTGGGTTCAATCCCTGGAATAGGAAGATCCACTGGAGAAGGAAACGGCAACCCACTCCAGTATTCCTGTCTGGGAAATCCAAACCCCATGGACAGAGAGGCCTGGCGGGCTACAGTTCATGGGATCACAAAAGAGTTGGACATGACTTTGCAACTAAACAACAACAAATAATGCTATCTTGGAGCCCGTGGCACATTCAAGAAAAGAAATGTTCACACAGTGGCTTATCCCTTCAGTTCTCCCTTAGTCATTTCTATCCTAGTTGTGAGGTCAAAGTAAACCCAGCCTAGAATCCAGGCAGTCTGTTCTTCAATCTTTGCTCTACCTTAAATTTTGTGCAACCTACAATTAAATCAACTCATTTAAAAAAAGATAAAGCAAAAAGCAAAATTAGACACAGTCATTTCAGGTGCCATTAGTTTCCCCCAAACCTAAAAACCTCCAACAATAAGAGACTTATTTGCTATGTTTAAAGAAATAAAGCAGGGACTTCCCCCGATGGCTCAATTTTAGAAAATCCACCTTACAATGCAAGGGGATGGGGCTGATCCCTGGTTGGGGAACTAAGATGTCACCTGTCACAGAGCAATTAAGCCTAAGCATTGCAACCATTGAGCCCAAGCACCACAAGGAAAGCTCCTCTATGACACAATGAAGACACAGGCAAATAAACACTCTTAAAAAACAGTGAAGAAAAAAACCCACAGTATTTTTATTATAGGCAAGGTTAAGGAATAGGAGATTTATCTAGTAAAATTTTATAAAACAATAAAAACGTGGAAATTATGCACATTTAATACTACTGTTAACAACTGATGTTAAGCTGTGGCAAAATACGAACTTATCCTCTGAATAAAATATTATGTACAAAACAGTTTTGTTCAAAGGTCAATGACAAAAAAACACTACTAGGTATTGTTTCTGAGTTTGGGGATTCTCATTTTCCCCTTTTTTTCTTCTCTACTTCCAGATTTTCTTCAGCGAGACTTTGTTACTTATCCCAATTTTCCATCACATTTATAAAGTACACACTCACCTGCCACTTTTGTCACCTACGTATAGCCAAAGTAAAAAAAAAAGTGTCACACAAATCAATATCAAAGAAAGGTCCAAAATACACTGGAGTTTTTGTAACAAAGTTCAAGAGAGGCTTTATACTGCCCACTACCTTTACAGTCACTAAAGCTGATGGCCATGAAGCCATGGTATCATCAATTTAGATCAGAGAGACAGGCAAAGGAAACTGGCAGTGGGGGTAACTTTTTATTTGATTACTCAATAAATTACATTTATTTGAAAAGTGAACTTTGAATGGGGGATGCGATAAAGCAGTGCTAACTTGGTAAAAGCCTAAACAAACAGTTATACATAAGAGGCTGTGCAAAGTCCAGTTTTTAAAAGTTACAGGTAAACTCCCACAGGGAGTAGATGAAATGAAGACGTTACACAGAGGACAGTGTCCAATTAAATACACTGACTTAAATGGACTCAATTTAGAAGGCTAAAATATAACTGACTGATGGGAAATCAACTACCTTAACCAGAAAGTAAAAAGTATGGAGGGGAGGGGTATGGAAAGCAACCTCACTCTACTTTTAACAACAGGTTAATGTATTCTACACAAACAACATGGGAAGCTACAAGGGTCCTTTGTAGCTCAGTCGGTAAAGAATCTGCCTGCAGCGCAGGAGACCCAGGTTCAATCCCTGGGTTGGGAAGATGCCCTGGAGAAGGAAATGGCAACCCACTCCAGTATTCTTGTCTGGAAAATCTCATGGATACAGGAGCCTGGTGGGCTGCAGTCCATGGGGTCTCAAAAAGTTGGGCATGACTGAGCAACTAACACTTACTTACACAAACACTTGCACTTACATACACAAACAAATGCCATTTTAGTCTTCTCCCCTGGAGTGAGGAAATGCATTCACAGAAAAGAACCCAAGTCATAGGCAAGAAATTTATGGGATTTAGGTCCTTTCACTTATGTTTGTATATAAAATAAAACCCTGAACATGAAAGTAAGGAAAGGGTTTTAACTAAAGCCATGAAAAAGTCTTAACATTTTGAGATGGTTAAGTGATTTCTCAACTCACAAATTAAGAAGTGATCTTTAGTCAAGCCTATAAGACTATATAGTTTAACAAAGACAGCCAAGATTTAAGAATACTTAAGAATCTTCAGAAGGTTGTTAGCCTCAAATCATCTTCAAAGAGCAATTATCATCTAACACCTTTTTACAGAATGTCAAATTCCCCTATAAAGTCTTATTTTCTCCCAAAACACGTGATATGTGGAGACCGTTGTCACACTGGAATGTACAGTGTAAAAGGTACTCTTTTCCTGTCAGTTAAAAGGAATATCATCCTATTTTTTCATCAAGATACCAACCTGATTACATCTGGCTTTCCATACTATTTAACAGAACCTCAACTACCTCAGAAGTCATTCACTAACTCTGCCTGTAACTCCTGTGTATCTTCAAACATCTTTTTATTTGTTCCTGTCTTTCCCCTGAATTCTCAAAGTACTTTTATCATGCACTCAGTTCAGTTCAGTCACTCAGTCGTGTCCGACTCTTTCTGATCCCATAGACTGCAGCACACCAGGCCTCCCTGTCCATCACCAACTCCCAGAGTTTACTCAAACTCAGGTCCATTGAATCGGTGATGCCATCCAACCATCTCATCCTTGTCGTCCCCTTCTCCTCCCACCCTCAATCTTTCCCAGCATCAGGGTCTTTTCAAATGAGTCAGTTCTTTGCGTCAGATGGCCGAAGTATTGGAGTTTCAGGTTCAGCATCAGTCCTTCCAATGAATATTCAGGGCTGATCTCCTTTAGGATGGACTGGTTGGATCTCCCTGCTGTCCAAGGGACTCTCAAGAGTCTTCTCCAACACCATAGTCCAAAAGCATCAATTCTTCAGCGCTCAGCTTTCTTCACAGTCCAACTCTCACATCTATATATGATTACTGGAAAAACCGTAGCTTTGACTAGATGGACCTTTATTGTCCAAGTAATGTCTCTGCTTTTTAATATGATGTCTAGTTTGGTCATAACTTTTCTTCCAAGAAGCTATCATGCACTCTGCACTCTATTAATCATATTCTGACCTAAATTACTAACCATGCATCTATCTTAGTCTTCCCCTTCTCTACTCCCCTCTCAAATATTATAATCCAAGTTCTCCCTTAAATGTAATTCTCTAGAAAGTCACTATTCTCAAAAATCCAATGACCTCAGTCTTCTACCAGTCTGCATCACCACTGATGCTCACCTCCTCCTAACGCTTCAAGAGTTCTACCATGAGGCAACTTTCCTTCTTATTAAAATACAAAGTTCTCAAGGTCTGTCTTCTAATGCGTCAATTCCTGATCACCAAACAACTTCAGCAGTCTCTGCTAGAATTCAAATTTGACATCTTAACCCCTTGCTGAAGACGCACACATGATCTCATAAGTAAACCAATACATACACTTTCCCCTACNTCACCAACAGGTTTATTTTACACGTCTCTGCCTGCCACCTGTTTACGATTCATGATTAGGAGAGGTGTGCATGGTTTCTCCCCGTTCCTGATATACTGGGCATTTCATCAGGCATGCATAGAAAATAGCAGCATTGCTCGAGGGCTCGCAGCTCTGCTTTCCACTGACCATGGCCCCCAGAGTTTCCTGTCTCATTCACTGTCTGCAAAGGAGACATCAAGAGAATGAAAAACTGCCCCAAGAAAACGCCGTCAAGCTTCAGACTTTGGGAGTATCCTAATAGGTGATTTCATAATTGTGCCAAGCATTTCTATGAAATAACCTGGCAATAGCAAATGTGTCTATAATTAACACCATTGAAAGCTTGTCATCATTCGGTGCTTTGCTGGCTCTTGAGTGCTCATTTAGGTCACAGCACACTGGACCTGTCAGCCTCATGAGCATATCTGTGGAAATCAGAGTGCCATGTTTTCCAGCAGTTAGAGGAAAAGAAGGGAATTTCTGTCACACAAGGTTTCCCAAGCCTCCCTGAACATCAGAATCAGCTGAACCCCTTGTGACACATTCAGGCTCCTCCAGAAATGCTGACTCAGTAGTGCTTGGCCAGGCCAGGGAATCTGGGTTTGTTTCTCCTTTTTGTTGAAATAATGATCCCGGGTTGTTCTTTTGCCTTTTCGTATTGTGACACTTGGAGTGGGCAAAGAAAACCTTGTGTGTGCCAGGACTGAGGGAAGAGAGCAGTGACCCGCATAGGAGGCTGAGCCAGACCTGCCTCTGAGTGTCTGAGGGTCTCCGCAGAGGCATGAGTCAGCAGCGGCCTCCTGCATGGACAGAGGCTGTAGCCACAGAAGTCCTGGGAGGCGCAGGGTGTGGCTTAAGTCCTCCTGAAGGGGGTCGCCATTAGCCCCACTATAGTTATCAGGCAGGTGACTGACCAACTAGAGAACAGTTATACCAAAGAAGTTCTCACACTGCTCTGAAAGTTCTAGGCTCCACAGCAGACTTCCCAACCTGGGGATCCAGCAAGGGACTGAATATCCCTAGGGAATCTGACTTTGAAGGTCAGCAGGTTGATTACAGAACTCCCATGAGCCTGGGGAGGCAGAGACTCTTGAAAGGCACAAAGAAAACCTTGTGTGCATCCAGACCCAGGAGAAAGGAGCAGCGACCCCACAAGAGATTTAGCAGACTTGCCTGTGTATGCTTGGGAGTCTCTGGCAGAGGTGCGGATTGACATTGGATCAATAGTGGCCTGCTGTGGGGTCAGGGGCATTGACTACAACAGTCCGGGGAGGACTGGGAGACCTGGTGTTTTTGCATAAGTCCTTTTAAAGGAGATCACCATTACGACCATTACCCCTCAGTTCAGTTCAGTTGCTCAGTTGTGTCTGACTCTTTGCAACCCCATGAATCGCAGCATGCCAGGCCTCCCTGTCCATCACCAACTAGCAGAGTTCATGCAAACTCAAGTCCATCCAGTTGGTAATGCCATCCAGCCATATCATCCTCTGTCCCCTTCTCCTCCTCCTCCCAATCCCTCCAAGCAACAAGGTCTTTTCCAATGAGTCAACTTTTCACATGACATGGCCAAAGTATTGGAATTTCAGCTTTAGCATCAGTCCTTCCAATGAACACCCAGGACTGATCTCCTTTAGGATGGACTGGTTGGATCTCCTTGCAGTCCAAGGGACCCTCAAGAGTCTTCTCCAACACCATAGTTCAAAAGCATCAATTCTTTGGCGCTCAGCTTTCTTCACAGTCCAACTCTCACATCCATACATGACCACTGGAAAAACCATAGCCTTGACTAGATGGACCTTTGTTGGCAAAGTAATGTCTCTGCTTTTTATTATGCTGTCTAGGTTGGTCATAACTTTCCTTCCAA
>SJYV01042091.1:321004-483143 GCA_006410875.1 Neotragus pygmaeus
CCCTGGAGTGAGGAAATGCATTCACAGAAAAGAACCCAAGTCATAGGCAAGAAATTTATGGGATTTAGGTCCTTTCACTTATGTTTGTATATAAAATAAAACCCTGAACATGAAAGTAAGGAAAGGGTTTTAACTAAAGCCATGAAAAAGTCTTAACATTTTGAGATGGTTAAGTGATTTCTCAACTCACAAATTAAGAAGTGATCTTTAGTCAAGCCTATAAGACTATATAGTTTAACAAAGACAGCCAAGATTTAAGAATACTTAAGAATCTTCAGAAGGTTGTTAGCCTCAAATCATCTTCAAAGAGCAATTATCATCTAACACCTTTTTACAGAATGTCAAATTCCCCTATAAAGTCTTATTTTCTCCCAAAACACGTGATATGTGGAGACCGTTGTCACACTGGAATGTACAGTGTAAAAGGTACTCTTTTCCTGTCAGTTAAAAGGAATATCATCCTATTTTTTCATCAAGATACCAACCTGATTACATCTGGCTTTCCATACTATTTAACAGAACCTCAACTACCTCAGAAGTCATTCACTAACTCTGCCTGTAACTCCTGTGTATCTTCAAACATCTTTTTATTTGTTCCTGTCTTTCCCCTGAATTCTCAAAGTACTTTTATCATGCACTCAGTTCAGTTCAGTCACTCAGTCGTGTCCGACTCTTTCTGATCCCATAGACTGCAGCACACCAGGCCTCCCTGTCCATCACCAACTCCCAGAGTTTACTCAAACTCAGGTCCATTGAATCGGTGATGCCATCCAACCATCTCATCCTTGTCGTCCCCTTCTCCTCCCACCCTCAATCTTTCCCAGCATCAGGGTCTTTTCAAATGAGTCAGTTCTTTGCGTCAGATGGCCGAAGTATTGGAGTTTCAGGTTCAGCATCAGTCCTTCCAATGAATATTCAGGGCTGATCTCCTTTAGGATGGACTGGTTGGATCTCCCTGCTGTCCAAGGGACTCTCAAGAGTCTTCTCCAACACCATAGTCCAAAAGCATCAATTCTTCAGCGCTCAGCTTTCTTCACAGTCCAACTCTCACATCTATATATGATTACTGGAAAAACCGTAGCTTTGACTAGATGGACCTTTATTGTCCAAGTAATGTCTCTGCTTTTTAATATGATGTCTAGTTTGGTCATAACTTTTCTTCCAAGAAGCTATCATGCACTCTGCACTCTATTAATCATATTCTGACCTAAATTACTAACCATGCATCTATCTTAGTCTTCCCCTTCTCTACTCCCCTCTCAAATATTATAATCCAAGTTCTCCCTTAAATGTAATTCTCTAGAAAGTCACTATTCTCAAAAATCCAATGACCTCAGTCTTCTACCAGTCTGCATCACCACTGATGCTCACCTCCTCCTAACGCTTCAAGAGTTCTACCATGAGGCAACTTTCCTTCTTATTAAAATACAAAGTTCTCAAGGTCTGTCTTCTAATGCGTCAATTCCTGATCACCAAACAACTTCAGCAGTCTCTGCTAGAATTCAAATTTGACATCTTAACCCCTTGCTGAAGACGCACACATGATCTCATAAGTAAACCAATACATACACTTTCCCCTACACAGATAGAGCAGTTTCCTTGTGTCTGTTATTGATGCCTCCACCTTTTTTGCTTGAAAGCTTAATCCTAAGTGACTTGCCAACTAAAATCTTGACAACTCAAAAATCTCTTGGAATTTGTCTCATCCTTTCTGTTTACCACTAAATTCAGACTTTTTCAGTTCTCAAAAGCCTTCCAAACTGGTACAGTGGATGGGAATTCGCCTGCCAATGCAGGGGGCAGGGGTGAGGTTCCTGTTCTGAGAGGATTCCACATCCCGTGGAGCAACTAGGCCCGTGACCACAACTACTGAGCCTCTATGCCTAGAGCAGGTGCTCAGCAACAAAAGAAGCCACCTCAGTTAGAAGCCGGAGCACAAGGAAGGGCAGCACCTGCTCACTCAAACAGAAAAAGCCCACAACACAGCAACTAAAGATCCACCACGACCAAAAATAAAGGAATAATTTTTCTAAGTTTAATGCCCTCACTAAAAAAAAAAATCTTCCCGACTTCTGTATCATGTGTACCATTCATTGTACATGTAAAACTGAAACACCTACATTCAGTTTGAAGTATTATGCCTTCCACAGAAATCCAGGCTGACATACACAGCCCTAACCAACATTTCAAATGTACCTTCCACTACACTTCTCACCTCTCTAAACAAATTCTATGTTCTTGGTGGCTCAGGTCGTAAAGAATCCACCTGCAATGCAGGAGACTTGGTTTCAATCCCTTGGTTAGGAACATCCCTCAGAGAAAATGGCAACCCACTCGAGTATTCTTGACTGGAGAAACCCAGGGACAGAGGAGCCTGGAGGGCTACAGTCCATGGGGTTGCAAAGAGTCAGACACGACTGAGCAAATAAGCAAGAGTATCATACCACTCACTCAGCATCTTTCCCTGAACTGCAATTTTCATATTCTAGGCTACTGTCCTACTTCATTCAACACCAGCTGGATAAATAGGTGGGACAATACAAATTCATTCAATATTTATTAAATAAATACTGTCTAAGGGCCAGGAACTATGCAAGGAAAGAGAGAGGTGAATATGACAGACTTGATCTGCTGCTCCAAAGAAATTTCAAGTCCAGTGGGAGACAGAATTCCTAAATGCAATTATCTAATGTGATAAATGCTATAGCCCTACGGCAAAGAATGTACCACTTGAATTGGAACAGGAACAGAAATCTGGCATGCAGAAGATGGAAGTAAGTATTCCAAGTCAAAGCTATTAATAAAAGAGAAAATATTTAGGGAACGACCATCTCTTCAAAACCATCAATTCTCCTTCATGGGCTTTTCAAAATCATACTCAAGATCCTATTCCAATCCTACCTGGCTTTCTTAACTAGGTCCCTGTTCAGTTCAGTGCAGTTGCTCAGTCGTGTCCGACTCTTTGCGACCCCGTAAATCGCAGCACGCCAGGCCTCCCTGTTCATCACCATCTGCCGGAGTTCACTCAGACTCGCGTCCATCGAGTCCGTGATGCCATCCAGCCATCTCATCCTCGCTCGTCCCCTTCTCCTCCTGCCCCCAATCCCTCCCAGCATCAGAGTCTTTTCTAATGAGTCAACTCTTTGCATGAGGTGGCCAAAGTACTGGAGTTTCAGCTTCAGCATCATTCCTTCCAAAGAAATCCCAGGGTTGATCTCCTTCAGAATGGACTGGTTGGATCTCCTTGCAGTCCAAGGGACTCTCAAGAATCTTCTCCAACACCACAGTTCAAAAGCATCAATTTTTCGGTGCTCAGCCTTCTTCACAGTCCAACTCTCACATCCATACATCACCACAGAAAAAACGATAGCCTTGACTAGACGGACCTTAGTCAGCAAAGTAATGTCTCTGCTTTTGAATATACTATCTAGGTTGGTCATAACTTTTCTTCCAAAGAGTAAGCGTCTTCTAATTTCATGGCTGCAGTCACAATCTGCAGTGATTTTGGAGCCCAAAAATATAAAGTCTGACACTGTTTCCACTGTTTCCCCATCTATTTGCCATGAAGTGATGGGACCGGATGCCATGATCTTCGTTTTCTGAATGTTGAGCTTCGAGCCAACTTTTTCGCTCTCCTCTTTCACTTTCATCAAGGTCCCTGAGGCAGGACTAATCATTTCTTCTTCTAAGTACTACGTGTATCATCATTGGCTATTTTTTTTAACACATTTAGTCCTAGTAATGTGTGCATGTGCACAGGCATAACCCTCTCCTGTTTGGAAGATTCCTTAAGTTAATGCTAAACAAAGGCCTGGCAATGTTATGCTTCCAGGAGATGCTCAAGAGATTCTTCACAGCATCTACCATTCTTTTGTACTTAAGAGGATTAAAAAAAATTGTTGAACAAATCTGTGATGCTGAAGACTTCTAAAGGGAATTCCCTGGTGGTCCAGTGGTTATGACTTCATGCTTCCACTGCCAAGGGCAGGGGATTCATCTGTGGTCAAGGAACTAAGATTGTGCATGCCACAAAGCACGGCCGGAAAAAACCACAAAACACTCTTCAGAGAAGGAGCCTACCAAAATACAAAGGTATTTCAATAGTTTCTAAAGTGCTATGAGGGATGTAATGTACATGATAAATTTAAGTTATTAACACTGCTCTATGATATATATGAAAGCTGTTAAGACAGTAAATCCAAAGAGGTCACATCACAAACTTTTTCTTTCTATTCCTATAATTTCTTATCTCTGTGAGAGGATGGATCAGTCAGTTCAGTTCAGTCGCTCAGTCGTGTCCGACTCTTTGCGACCCCGTAAATCGCAGCACGCCAGGCCTCCCTGTTCATCACCATCTGCCGGAGTTCACTCAGACTCGCGTCCATCGAGTCCGTGATGCCATCCAGCCATCTCATCCTCGCTCGTCCCCTTCTCCTCCTNTTGATCTCTGGTTCCTCTGCCTTTTCTAAATCCAGCTTGAACATCTGGAAATTCATGGTTCATGTACTGATGAAGCCTGGCTTGGAGAATTTTGAGCATTATTATTGCACAGGATACCTGGAATGTTAGGCAAAGGTAAATTAAGGTAAATTGGATGTGGTCAAGCAAAAGAGGAGAAGAGTGAATATCAACATCTCAGGAATCAGTGAACTAAAATGGACGGAAATGCCTGAATTTAATTCAGATGACTATTTTACATACTACTGTGGGAAAGAAGCCCTCAGAAGAAAAGGAGTAGCCCTCACGGTCAACAAGAGTCTGAAATGCACTACTTGGGTGCGACATCAAAAACAACAGAATGATCTTGGTTCATTTTCAAGGTAACCATTCAATATCACAGTAATCCAAGTCTATGCTCCAAATACTGATGCTGAAAAAGCTGAAGTTGACCAGTTCTATGAAGATCTACATTACCTTCTAGAACCCCCCAAAAAGATGTCCTTTTCATCATACGGGACTGGAATGCAAAAGATGTCAGGATGTACAGGAATAACAGGTAAATTTAGCCTTGGAGAGCAAAATGAAGCACAGCAAAGGATAATAGAGTTTCATTCAGTGAACACACTAGTCATAGCAAACACCGTTCCCCAAAATACAAGAGATGACTCTACACATGAACATCACCAGATGGTCAATATTGAAATCAGACTGATTATGTTTTTTGCAGCTGAAGATGGAGACGCTCTGTACAGTCAGTAAAAACAAGACCTCGAGCAATCTGAGGCTAACTCAGATCATAAGCCCCTTTTCCAAAATTCAGACGTAAATTGAAGTAGGCAAAACCACTAGGCATTCAGGTATGACTGAAATCAAATTTCTTATAAATATACAGCAGAGGTGACAAGTAGATTCAAGGGATTAGATGTGGTAGAGAGAGTGCCTGAAGATAAGGATGGAGGTTCATGACATTGTACAGGAGGCAGTGGCCAAAACTATCCTAAGGAAAAAGAAATGCAAGAAGGCAAAGTGGTTGTCTGAGGAGGCTTTATGAATAGCTGAGGAAAGAAAAAAGGGAAAGGCAAGGAGAAAAGGAAAGATATACCCAACTGAATGCAGAGTTCCAAAGAATAGCAAGGAGCGATAAGGCCTTCTTATGTGAATAATGCAAAGAAATAGAGCAAAACAACAGAATGGGAAAGAAGCTAGACTTCTTTCAGTATGAGAAGCTAGGTTTCAACAGTATGTGAACTGAGAATTTCCAGATGTACAAACTGGATTTCGAAAAGGCAGAGGAACCAGAGATCAAATTGCCAACATCTGTTGGATCACAGGAAAAGCAAGAGAATTCCAAAAATTATCTGCTTCTGCTTCATTGACTAGGCTAAAGCCTTTGACTGTGTGGATCACAGCAAACCGTAGAAAATTCTTCAAGAAACAGGAATATCACACCACCTATCTGCCTCCTGAGAAACCTATATGCAGATCAAGAACAAGAGGTAGAACCGGACATGGAACAACGGACTGGTTCAAAACTGGGAGAGTACATCAAGGCTGTATACTGTCACCCTGCTTTTTTAACTTCCATGAAGAGTACATCATATGAAATGCCCTTGTCAATCAAGATTGCTGGGAGACATATAAACAACCTCAGATATGCTGATGATACCACTCAAATGGTAGGAAGCGAAGAGGAACTAAAGTGCCTCTTGATGAAGGTGAAAGAGGAGAGTGAAAAAGCTGGTTAAAACTCAACATTCAAAAAACAAAGATCATGGCATCCGTCCCATCACTTCATTCCAAACAGATGGGGGAAAACAATGGAAACAGTGACAGACTTTACTTTCTTGGGCCCCAAAATCACTGCAGACAGTAACTGCAGCCATGAAATTAAAAGATGCTTGCTCCTTGGAAGAAAGGCTATGACAAGCCTAGAGAGTGTATTAAAAAGCACAGATATTACTTGGCCAATAAAGTTCCATATCGTCAAAGGTGTGGTTTTTCCAGTAGTCATATATGAATGTGAGAGCTGAACAATAAAAAAAAACTGAGTGCTGAAGAAATGATGCCTTTGAACTGTGGTGTTGCAGAGGACTCTTGAGAGTCCCTTGGACTGCAAGGAGATCAAACCAGCCCATCCTAAAGGAAATCAANTCATATATGAATGTGAGAGCTGAACAATAAAAAAAAACTGAGTGCTGAAGAAATGATGCCTTTGAACTGTGGTGTTGCAGAGGACTCTTGAGAGTCCCTTGGACTGCAAGGAGATCAAACCAGCCCATCCTAAAGGAAATCAACCTTGAATATTCACTGGAAGGACTGATGCTGAAGCTGAAGCTCCAATACTTTGGCCACCTGATGTGAGGAGCTGACTCATTAGAAAATGACCCTAATGCTGGGAAAGATTGAAGGCAGGAGGAGAAG
The DNA here is from genome assembly GCA_006410875.1 of Neotragus pygmaeus. Classification (NCBI taxonomy): domain Eukaryota; kingdom Metazoa; phylum Chordata; class Mammalia; order Artiodactyla; family Bovidae; genus Neotragus; species Neotragus pygmaeus. Next base: position 327,866 of record SJYV01042091.1, read on the forward strand.
GGGATGACAGAAGACAAGATGGTTGGATCACATCACCAACTCAATGGACATAGTTTGAGCAAACTCTGGGAAACAGTGAAGGACAGGGAAGCCTCGTGTGTAGTCCATGGGGCTGCAAAGAGTTGGACACAACTGAGCCACGAATAACAACAAGAAGAGCTCTCTCCAGGAAAATCAGAGATGCCAAGGGAACATTTCATGAAAGAATGGGCATGATAAAGGACAGAAATGGTAACAACCCAACAGAACCAGAAGAGATTAAGAAGAGGTGGCAAGAATACACAGAACTATACAAAAAGGTCTTAATGACTCTGATAACCATGATGGTGTGATCACCCACCTAGAGCCAGACATCCTGGGGTGTAAGTCAAGTGGGTCTGAGGAAGCATCACTACAAACAAAGCTAGTGGAGGTAATATAATTCTAGTTGAGCCATTTCAAATCCTAAAAGATGATGATGTTAAAGTGCTGCACTCAATGTATCAGCAAATTTGGAAAACTCAGCAGTGGCCACAGAACTGGAAAAAATCAGTTTTCATTGCAATCCCAAAGAAAAGCAAAGACAAAGATGTTCAAACATAATCACACTCATTTCACGTGCTAGCAATATAATGCTCAAAATCCTTCAAGCTAGGCTTCAACAGTATGTGAATCAAGAACTTACAGATGTACAAGCTAGATTTAGAAAAAGCAGAGAGGAACCAGAGATCAGAGTGCCAACATTTTGTTGGATCATAGAAAGAAGCAAGATTATTCCAGAAAAGCATCCACTTCTGCTTCATAGACTACGAAAAAGCCTTTGACTATGTGGATCATAGCAAACTGTGGAAAATTCTTTCAGAAACCAGAGTACCAGATCACCTTACCAGTCTCCTGAGGAATCTACATGAAGGTCAAGAAGTAAGTTATTAACAGAACTGGACAAAGAACAACAGAATTCAAAATTGGAAAGGAACACAAAGCTGTATACTGTCACTCTGCTTATTTCATTTATATGCAGAGGACATAATGTGATATACTGGGATAGATGAATCACAAGCTGGAATCAAGACTGCTGGGAGAAACAGTAAATTCTAGAATGCTACAAATCCCATCTTCAGGGGGGCGGAGAAAGGGATAATACAAAAAGAAGTATACAAGATAAAATGTGTTGTGGGTCTAGGAGAAAAAAAAAACTACATATCAATTCGCACCATCACTGGTAAACTATTCATTGAGTATTAAAAAGAGTATAATTAATTTTGTAATTTTAAAAAACACTTTAAAATTTTCACTTGGTTTCTGATAACCATAACAGATATATGTTATTGGTTCGAAAACATGGCGTTAAAATAAAGATTGAAAGTGTGAAAATTAATTTAGCACTACTAGCAGAGCAAAAATAATCTGACATTATGCCTACATTGGTGACAATTTATCGTTAAATCTTGAATGTGCTTAAATACTACCAACTAATTGAAGAGAAAGTTGTGGAGGTGGAGGGGAACAGACTAGTAAAGCTATACCATGCTGGAATTTAAAATGAGCAGCTACACAGAGAAACAGAAAGAAACTTACTGCCTAGATCCAAAGGTACAGTGGAATATTGTTGTTTCCAAGAGGTAATTTTAAAAACATCTGGTATGCTTACCTGATATAGTACCATTTTGTTTCTGATAGCCTAATGTTAAATTAATGGTCTTGAAAACAAAAATGTAATATACTGAACCCCAACTATGGAACATCAGTTCATATGCAGTCATTAAAATACTATCAAAGGCTAAAACCATAGGGGGAAAATAATGAAATATAAAACTTGCAACTAAACTATGATTTCAATAACATGAAGGGCAATGTATGCACTTGGAAAGGAAAATGAAATTAATTCTTTAGATCTACTATTGCAAAACAATGATCAGTGCAGAATACAATACAAAAGATAAGGTTATCCAAGTGAAATACTTTTGTGTTCCTTTAATCCTTTTCAATCTTAGGGATCTCTGAAATGGCACCTCCGTTCTCTACTCAGTAATAAAATGGCTCTATCTACACATGATCATAAAATCTAACTATACTAAACTGCTAAACACCTAGCTGCACCTCAACCATATATAAGTATCAATGTGAGTGAGTGTTAGTTGCTCAGGCATGCCCGACACTTTGCAACCCTACGGACTGTGGCCCACCAGCCTCCTCTGGGGCTCCTCCTTGCCTGGGGATTCTCCAGGCAAGAATACTGGAGTGGGCTGCCATTCCCTCCAGGGGATCTTCCCAACCCAGGGACCAAAACAGGGTCTCCATATTGCAGGCAGATTCTTTTATGACTGAGTCACCTGGGAAGCCCCATAAGCATCAAAATGCAGAATCGAAAATTCACTCTTCAAAGAGCCTGGAATATTCTGACCACTATCTGTAACGAGTGATGAGAACTGCAGGATCTTTGGCTTAAACAGTTGGGGATAGGGAATTTCAGTTATTGCAAACTAATTACATGAAATTCCATCACAATTTAATACTTAGGGGAAAAAAGTCCAAAATAAAAACTGCTAACAAAGTTGAGACTCCATGTTGTCTTGTTTTTTAAAAAAGTCAAGAAGCCAAAAGAAAATGACATTTTGGAAAACAGAAAAAATTCTACAAAAATAATTTTTCAGTATTGTGAAGTTAGAAGTAGTCCTCTATCTTGCTTTCTATTAAAAAAAAAAAAAAAAGTGAGCTCCTAGAAAGAAGATGCAGTTCTCTTTATCAGAAACTATGTTACCAAAGGCTATGTCTATGCTAGGACAGAACTTCTCTCTACTATTGAATAATTATTCCCCACCCCTTCCTCTCTAGAGCCCCTCACTCCTGGCTGGCTCACACTAGTCAGGTCCAGGTCCATTGTCACTGAAGCATGGGCTGTAATACCCATTCTTAACAGCTAACCCCATATTAAAATTGAAACCTTTGGAACTACCAAAGGGTCTCTATTTAAAATGGCTTTACCAATCAAAACAGCAATGCTTATCTACTGAAAGCAGCAGCCTTCAATTTGTTGTGGCACACCATGGAATGAAAGCATCACAAACTATATCTAAGCACCAGTCACAGAAATAAGAGATAGTTGTGTATTAAGCCTTCTCTTTCCGAGGGGAGGGCCCCAAAGGTAAGGAGGTGAGTTTTTAAGTTCAGAAGGTATTAAAAGTGACCCAGCATTAAAGTGGAAACGTTGCCTCACAAAAATTAGTGTGTATTTATATTATGCTTTAAGGTAACCTTAAACAAGCAACCNTATTAAGCCTTCTCTTTCCGAGGGGAGGGCCCCAAAGGTAAGGAGGTGAGTTTTTAAGTTCAGAAGGTATTAAAAGTGACCCAGCATTAAAGTGGAAACGTTGCCTCACAAAAATTAGTGTGTATTTATATTATGCTTCAAGGTAACCTTAAACAAGCAACCTACACATCCCTTTACCTCCTTGAGATAGATAGGATAATAGCTTCATTTACAGAAAAGGAAGCCACAATGTTAAGAGCCTAAAGAAAGGAGTTCAAAGTTCCTCAGTTATGAGAAAGAGCATTTGAAATCTGGTCTCCTTCCTAGGACAGTGATGTTTTCATTTTATCTTTTTAAGAACTACCACTTTTGAAGACCATCCAGGGATGCAAAAAAATAAATAAATAAAAATTTTAAGTCCAAATGTTAGTTTATTTGATACTGTAGGGAGAAGTTAAAGAACAGAAGACAGTAACATAAAAGGAAATCCACAACATACCTACAGTATCAACATAGGGTAAAATATCTAGAATTTAAAAGATAAACACAAGCTGAGGGACAGCCATCAAGAAACTGATTACACTGCTGCTGAAGCCAGTCGGACTGAGTTCCAGGAGACGGAACTTGTTTGTTCTGTCAGCTTTTAAATGCTTCCCAGTAGACAGAGTCATGTCTGTCAATTAAATTCTACTGAACTTAAGTTCAGGAACAACCCTCTAGTTTGTAATTATCAAAATCAGCCTTGAAAAGGGGTCATTCCTCACCTCCATACCTACTCAGTATAAAATATGAGGGCAAAAGTCTTATTTAAATCAATCAAGGAAAGAATTTTCAATCCTGATAATGGGCAATTAACAGCAATAATTCTTCAGGACAAGGAAACTGTTAACCTAAAGACACTACTGGTATTTATATATTTTCAGTAACTGATAGGGACGTTTTCATTAAGTGAATTGTGGGTAATGAAAATAACCTACTACCAACAGTGCCAATACTATTCAAACTCAAGAGCTGTCTGGTAGCAATTCTCCTCACCTACTAACTACTCACTCACTCGACTACCAAATTAAAGACATTTACTTCTCCTTCCATTTTTGATCCATATCCACCCCACAAGCATTCTGGTTCTTCCCTATGGCTCAGTTCAGTCGCTCAGTCGTGTCTGACTCTTTGCGACCCCATGAATCACGACATGCCAGGCCTCCCTGTCCATCACCGACTCCCAGAGTTCACTCAGACTCATGTCCATTGAGTCTGTGATGCCATCCAGCCATCTCATCCTCCGTCGTCCCCTTCTCTTCCTGCCCCCAATCCCTCCCAGCATCATAGTCTTTTCCAAGGAGTCAACTCTTCACATGAGGTGGCCAAAGTACTGGAGTTGTAGCTTTAGCATCATTCCTTCCAAAGAACACGCAGGGCTGATCTCCTTCAGAATGGACTGGTTGGATCTCATTGCAGTCCAAGGGACTCTCAAGAGTCTTCTCCAACACCACAGTTCAAAACTATCAATTCTTCAGCGCTCAGCTTTCTTCACAGTCCAACTCTCACATCCATACATGACCAGAGGAAAAACCATAGCCTTGACTATGGACCGTTGTTGGCAAAGTAATGTCTCTGCTTTTCAATATGCTATCTATATTTCAACCCCTAAATATTCAACAACTTGAACTATAATAGCTCCTAAACAGAAGGAAATCCATATGAGGTACTTATCCTCCCTTCATCTCCTTGCTAACTTTTCAGAATTAAACAGCCTCAAGAGATGAAATCATAACACATGTTTATTCATAGTTAATCCCAAACATTTAACGGGAAATTAATATCACCAAAGAAACAACACATTTCAGTTTAAATGAACCATACAGTCTATTTTCTGAGACCAGGAATTTTGGACATCAAAAGGACCACTGGATACTAACAGGGCCAAATGTTTACTCTGAAACTTTGTTCACATGCCTAAGGCTATATTAACTGCCAAATAAGGAGCTAGACAAGGAATTCCCATTTTCTTCCCCTCTAATATAGGAGGCTCCCCAAACTGAAGTTAATGTGTCACGAATCCAGGTACACGCAATGCTAACATTTGAAAGACTAGCACGAGGTGCTAAAGCCAGTATTTCGACACAAGTTATTATCACAACAATCATATAGGGGGCAAGACGGAATAACTTTGCTATTATTCCAGCTTCGGTGCACGTGTGTGGTTTTGTTTGTGTTTTGATTTTGTTTTGGAGGTACTGACCCTCCAAAAAAAAAAAAAAATTCTGTTAAGAAATTAGGCATACCTTAGAGGAAAAAAAAAAATTGATCTATGCGGAAAATTGTAGCTGCAATCTACACTCGCCCCAAAGCGGCACAGGGCCATCTTAAGAAATCTGCCTTTAGAGGAGCAGGTAAAATTCGATCAGATTCAACTAACAAAATTAACACAACTTAGGGACACTATGTTCCTCCCCTTGACTATTCTTCCCACTCTCCCCAAGAAAGAGATGGGAGAAAAGAAATAAACCCCCTCCCCAGAGCACGCAAACATCTTTTCTATTCCTGAGTCAGTAAGAGATCGCCTGCATAAAAGGGCACGGAGAAGGAGCACGTTATATATAGCCCGGGTTTCAGAACTCGTTCGGGATAAAACCGAGGAGGGTCAGAGACCGCGGAACACAAGGTACTGGGTAAGCAAAGCGGCGGCTGCCTTCAGACCCGGATTCTGTTTCCGTGCAGAGAAATGGTGCCCGGAGGCCGCTACTTTCGCATCTGCGTCGCTTCTGCCTCCGCCGACACAGCCTCTTTTCCCCTCCCCCACGGGCGGGGCGGCAGCGGCGGCCTCCCGGTTCCCGGGGAACCGGGAATAACAGCCGCAAGAGTCGAGGACGAGAGTGGGGGGCTCCACACCCGAAAACATCCTCTCCGGCAAGCCCACTCCCCCACGTCCCGTCCGAAGCCTCCATCAAAGCGCCTCTGGGAGCCGCTGCGTCCCCTTACCCAGCTCGCCATCTCATCCCCAACCTACCCCGGCCCCACCTGTGCCCTCGGAGCCCTCCGTCCTCACGACGCGCGCCGGTCACCTCCCTGCCCACGCGGCCTCCCATCCCTCACCTGAGAGGAAAGGCTCGGTTTCTCTCACGCACACACCAGCAGTGTAGGCAGCCGGCAAGAACAATGTCTCTCTCGGCCTCAACACCTCCGACACCGGGGCTCACGCACAGAACGGTTGCCGCGAGCTGCTGCGCGCGACAGGAATGTCCCCTTCCGACCACCACACCGACCGCCCTTCCCGGCCCCCGTACACACCTCCAACCAACAGCGGCGGCGGGTACGTCGCGCGGAGGTCAGCGGGCGAGTCGCCGAGGACCGGCTGCAGCGGGCTCTTCTCACTCGCCGCCCCCTCCCTCTGACAAATCTCAAGCCTAGGAAGCCGGAGAGCCGAGAGCTCGTTCCCCTCACAACCACCTCTTCCCGGGCGCCAGGCGCTGCGGCGAGCGACAAGGAACACGGACGTCCCGCCCCCTTTGCCGCCGCCCCCTCTTATTGTTTTACCCCTGCCGAAAGGGCTGGGGAACCCCCCAGCACGGCTTCAGCCAATCAAGCATCTCCTCCGCGAGCTGGACCCAACCTTCTCGCGTCCCTCTGCGGAGCACGCGCAGAACGCCGCCGCGCTCACGTACTCTCGCTCCCGGAAAGCCGGGGAACCGGAACCGGCCTGAAGCCGGGGTGAGAGTCCGCTGATTTGACGTCACAAGGAGGCTGCCTTTCTGCGGCCCAAGGCTCGGGCCTCGTCGCCCTTCGAGATCGCGGCGTAACAGGAGCCGGGTGGCTGCAGCGCTGTGCTCTTTGCGCTGTGCCCTTTTGGGGACTGATTTTTCTGGTCCGTTTATATTATTAATGTTAAGGTGGGAGAGAATGTAGTGATTCTTCTTTCTGAACTAGGTGTCTGCAGGTTGCTGCTCTAGATGAGCGTAAAATGCAGTCTAGTGGCTTTAGCTGCTTGCACCGTAAACTCAATCTAGGAAATGGAGGTTTTAAAGCTCCACCGAGAAGGGCACATGGGTTCAAACAGGTTTAACGCAACGTACATTATAGGGCCTACTGCGTTCTATGTACTGGGATGTAGGAAAAAATACGATGTGGCCNTGTGTGTGTGTGTGTGTGTGTGTGTGTGTGTGCACGCGCGCGCACGCACTAAGTTGCTTCAGTCATGTCTGACTCTGCAACACCATGGACTGTAGCCCACCAGGCGCCTCTTGCCAAGGGATTTCCCAGGCAAGAATACTAGAGTGGGTGGCCATTTCCTACTCCAGGGGATCTTCCTGGCCTAGGGACTGAACCTGCATCTCTGGTGTCTTCTGTATAGACAGGCAGATGCTTCACCACTGCACTTCCTGGGAAGCCAATACCTTAGCATAATGGTACTTCATTTGGAAATAGGGTCTTTGCAGATATAATTAGTTAAGATGAGGTCACACTGGGTTAGGGTGGACCCTAATCTAATGACTGGCATTCTTAGCAAGAGAAAACACAGACACACACACAGAGAAGATGGCCACATGAAGATGGAGGCAGAAACTGGAGGGTCACAGCTGTCAGCCAAGGAAGGCCAAGGACTGCTGGCAACCAGAAGCTAGGATGAGACTAAAAAGGATCCTTCCCCAGAGCCTGCAGAGGAATCATAGCCTTGTTGACCTTGAGCTTGAAATTCTAGCCATCAGAACTTGAGAGAATAAATGTCTGTCGTTTTGAGCCACCTGGTTTATGGCACTTTGTGGAAGTCCTTGAAAATGAAAATGGAGGGGAGCGTTCTCCCACCACAGTGCTTGTGGGCATCTCTTAGGACCTGACTGTCTCTTTCTGTGAGACTGTCCACACCGTTGTGTCTTCTAGCTGACCATTTATCTGTACCTGTGTCCCCCCAAGAGTCTCCATCTTTCTCTTTCTTCACTCCCAGTCTCTCACGCCTCCCTTTTCTCCACCCATGACCCTTTTCCCACTTCCTAGGAGAGGACAAACATGTGTCACAAGAGTCCCATTAAGGAGAAGCCACCATGCCCGGGCATGCCCCGCTCCCTGAGGCCACAGACAGCAGCTCTGGTCGAGCCCACGTCACACTGTGCCTACAGCCACAACCCTCCGAACATGTTAGCCAAGCAAAGACTGTGACACCTTGAGATGACATCTATTGTTCTCTAAATTGTCTTCTTTCCCTGTTGAAGCAGGTAATAGGAATGTGCCCGAGTGAAACACAACCAGCCTGGACCTTCTTGGACTTTGTGTTTCCAAATCCTGAGCCTGCCAAGCTGGGCAGAACTTGAGGAAGTGGCAGAGAGCTCCAGAGAAGCAGTGTGATGCAGTGAGGGTCCTCCCGCTGAAGAAGAGGTTTCCTGAGAAGAAGAAGAGAGTGGCAGGGATCTGGCACTCGCCCCTAGAGAGGTAGTCAGACCAGTGGGGGAGAAGGGGCCCTGAGGGAGATGGTCAGTGGCAGCGAACATCCCAGCCTCCCCCCAACTCCATGCCCCAAGCACAGAGCAGAACAAGCCTTTGATCTGAATGGTGACCTGGTCAGCAGAGGAAGTGGCGTGGCTGCAGACCCTTCCCCTCCTGGCTCTGGTCATAACCCTGCGAGTGGAAGGAGTCCCTAAATGACCGGGTGGCATTCGCCCAGCCTGGTAGTGAGAGGACTTTGGGTTTAGATTTGAATAAAAAATTAAAGTGATATTTCTTATACACTTGATTTATGGCCTAAGCAGCACTGTCTGCCTCTTCATTTCAATGAGGATTGAGATGTTGAAGGATAAGTAAACCCTGCAGGTAAAGTAACAGGAAGCCAACATGTCTTCTTCTAAATATATGCATGGCAGGAACGTGGGCATACGTTGAACAGAGGACATGTTCTAGAATGTTCTTAGGGGCACTCTCCTTAACAGCCCCTAATCAGAAACTTCGCAAGGCCTACTGCCAGCATCAATAAACTGTGATGTGTGCACTCCACACCACAGTGCCCGCCATGAGGACAAGCAGTTTACAACCACACGCAAGGTGGACAAGCTGCAGGCGCAAAATGCCGACCGATAAACAGCTGTGATTCTACTCAAGCAAACTGTAAAATCAAGCAAATGCATTTATGCCGTTGGGAGGCAGGGGCATGGCTGTCCTTGCACAGAGGAAGGGCCTAGAAGTGGACTTCAAGGATGATTAGAGTTTACGAGAATGCCCCAAGCTGAACTCTCATGATATGAGCATTTTCTGCATGTATATTACCCTTCAGCACACCAAAAAAATCAAGGTGAGGAGAAGGTTTCTGATAATGTGAACAAAGATAAAAATGGAAACAGAGATCCACTGGAACAGCAGGAGGCAGACAGGGATGGGAGGGGAGCAGCACTGACGGATACCCCCCCTCCCCAAAAGCTTGTAGCACATGGCTATCGTACATGCGTGCTTAGTTGCTTCAGTCACGTCTGACTCTTTATAACTCCAAGGACTGTGGCCCAACAGGCTCCTCTGTCCATGGGATTCTCCAGTCAGGAATATTGAAGTGGATTGTCATGCCCTCCTCCAGGGGATCTTCCTGACCCAGAGATCAAACCCATGTTTCTTATGTCACCTGTATTGGCAGGCAGGTTCTTTACCACTAATGCCACCATCACTGGGATACTAAATATACTGGCTTGGGGTGGGAGGTTTGGGGGTGAAACTAAGCCACCTGAAAACATGTTATCTGGATTGGCATTCTACTTGCAAGGAAAGGTTGTCATGAAACTGGCAAGCCAGAAATGTAGCTGCCAGCCTTCCCTTTCCTCTGAACAATGGTGCTAAAAGTTCTGACTTTTTTAATGAGCAGAGCTGTGCAAACTCTCATAAATACCCAGCACATGAGAGAAGGACTTCTATATCCAGAGACAAACATTTGCACTGGTTCATTCCCGAGTGCAGTAAAATATAAAACTTGCAGTGTTTCTTGGAGGGGAAAATGATGCTCATTCATAAGTCANCTTTTTTAATGAGCAGAGCTGTGCAAACTCTCATAAATACCCAGCACATGAGAGAAGGACTTCTATATCCAGAGACAAACATTTGCACTGGTTCATTCCCGAGTGCGGTAAAATATAAAACTTGCAGTGTTTCTTGGAGGGGAAAATGATGCTCATTCATAAGTCATAGAAATATAATGACTGTTATAAATTGCTAAATAATTTTTTTCAAAAACCACAAAATTGCTGGAATTGTGTAGAGGCACAGAAAACTGTGCTCAGGATAATTCCATTTTGGAAAGCTAGGTCATACTTCCCACTCCTGATGAACTAATTCAGCATCTAACCCAACCCCACGTGTGGCACAACCTTCAGACTTCTTAACAAAGGCCCCCAACATGGGTTTTTATGATAACCAGAAAAAATGTTATTTTAGCTGGGCATCTACAAGCCTCTGGAGGATAGGGTCATGAATTATTCATTGCTGGTGTTAATGTACATCAAAAGAGTATATATTTGGACACAACCCTCATTACTTCTCAAGCATTTTTTCCACTTGATTTATTCTTCTCCCTTCTGTGAATGCATGTTCATAATCTACATCACCAGTCCTCTAATGATGCCATGTCAGATCCAAATGTCACCTCATTATTTCTGACACGCACAGAACCCACAACAGTAAAAGCCAATTATAGACTAGAAAAATCCCAGAAGACCTCGCTGCTACCACAGCTAATAAGCTTCGGCATCATGAAGCTTGGAGAGAGCCCCACATGGTGGGCATCTGTGCACACCCATGCTGGGCCCTTCCATTGACAGGAGCAGGGAGATCTGGTGTGATAGACCTGGCTATTGGGAAACCAATCTGCACATCCTGGCAAGAAGCCATGGAATTCACCGGCAGCAGCTTGATGACCAAAGTGTTGTGTTTCACTCTGACACATGAATCAGTTTCATTGACTGAATCAACCTGGCTGAGCTGGGAGCATGTTTATGGACTTGGTGGAGAGTTGGCCAGACGGGAGATTTGTCTATGACCTACATCGTAGAGGGGAGGCAGCACCATAACTTCTGGAAGGCTGTCATGGTTACACATGGGGAAGAGATGTTGAGGAGCAGTTGGATGTCAGTTTGTCCTCACTCTCCCCTCAGAGTGCATCCAGCTCTTTTCAGATGCCACCCTGCTGGCCAGCAGTCCAGGCCCTCCCCAGGCAGAGACAACAGACTTCCACAGACTCCTCCCCCAGCCTCCAGGTGGTCCCTCTCCAGCACAGGAACCTAAGTGGCAGTTTCTCAGAGTTCCCCGCAAACTCTGACCTTTCCACTGAGGTTACTTCTGGAGGACTGGTTAATGACTCTTCTCTGACCTTCCAACTCTCCTTTCTGGATTCTCCTTACAGCTTGAAGGACTGGCCTGGCTTCAAGGGGTCTTAAACGACCCCTGATCAATGCAGGCAACCAGTGGGACTTCATCCCTTCTGCAAATATTTACCTAGAATCTCCCATGAGCCAAGCACTAGGGATCCCACAGGGAAAAGACAGCCAGTCCCTGTCCTCCTGAGCCTGCACACCTAGGAAGAGGAGGTAACCTGCTTACAAAGTCACAGGCTCTGGGCTAAGTGCTTTACATGAAGGATTTCATTTCATCTTCACAAGGACAAATTTATAACATCAGTAGGATTATTACTTCCATTTACAGACAAGGAAACTGAGGCTCATCAAGGAACCTGGGTGCCACCAATTCCAGGATTCAAATTCTGATCCATTCCACTATTTAGTCTCCTTGTGCAAGAAGACACCCCCCACCCCAACTCAGGAAAAACGAAAGCCCAGGCAAGGTCCCAGACAGAGGATGAGATGGTTGGATGGCATCACCAACTCAATGGACATGAGTCTGAGTAAACTCCAGGATTTGGCGATGGACAGGGAGGCCTGGCATGCTGCAGTCCACGGGGTCGCAAAGAGTCGGACATGACTGAGAGACTGAATTGAACTAAAGGCAAGGTCCCAGGGCATGAGGCATACACAGCAAGAACAAGCCGATGCCTGAGTAAACCCCTTGTCCACGGCCAGAGCATTTAAGTGACTCCAGTTGAGGAAAACATTAATGCTGGAACCAAGCTATTTTAGCATCTGAAAGAGGCCACTGGAGGACAGTGACAGGAGGCAGGCCAGCTGCTCACCAGAGACACAGCCCGACAGGGAAGCAGGCCCAGATCGATGGAGACTGTTTACTTTTTTAATGCATAGAGATATTAAGCTACAAATCAAGCTCAAAATATATTACTTGACTTTTTCTCTTAATAAATGAGTAGTAGTGAGTCCAAAAATAATTACAAAAACCATATGATATCACTTATATACGGAATCTAAAATATGACATGTACAAAACAGAAACAGACTCAAACAGACATACAGAACAGACTTGTGGGTGCCAAGGGCGAGAGGGGCTAGGGGAGGAAAGGATTGGAAGCGTGGGACTAGCAGATGCAACCCAGTACGTGAAATGGATAAACAAGGTCCTCCATATAGCACAGGGAACTACATTCAATATTCTGTGATAAACCATAGGGAAAAATATACGACAAAGAATATATAGGTATACCTGAGTCACCTTGCTGTGCAGCAGAAATAGCACAATGTTTTAAATCAACTATACGTCAATACTTTTTTTTAAAGAAANCTGGTGGGCTGCTGTCTCTGGGGTTGCACAGAGTCGGACACGACTGAAGTGACTTAGCAGCAGCAGCAGGAAATGCCCATATACAGACAAAATGTAGGCATACACATTTCAGCAGTTTTCTTCACAATCCTATTAAAGCAATTTAAAGTTTTTTTTTCACGTGTGAAAACAGGTTTACGGGGTAGTGCCAACATTTGAACCTCCAAAATCTACACTTTTAGGTTGCTCAGTCATTTTGTTATATGCAAAATATATGGGCTGTCACTTTTATGAAGTGAACTTTGACGTTTTTCCTTAGAAGTAGCATAATACATTAAATGCAGATTGCCCTTCATATCTAATACTTATGTACCACCCACTCATCTACTTTGTTTAATCCTCACAATAACCCTATAAAGTAGTTAATATTTTTATGCCCATTTAACACATGAAGAAACTGAGGCTTAGAGAGGTCAAGTAACTTGCCCAAGGTCATAACAGCTGCTACTCTGGTGGAGCTGGGATTCAAACACAAGCCTTTTATGTACACTCAGTGACATGCCCTTTACCACAAGCTATTAAATATTCTCATCGTACCAACCTTTCTATTGGTTGACATTTCTGTTTCCAGTTTGAAGCTCTTATGCACAATACTGTTATTCTTCATGTGCTCAGTTGCCAAGTTGTTTTCAACTCTTTGCAATCCCGAGGGCTATAGCCCGCCAGGCTCCTCTGTCCACGGGACTTCCGAGGCAAGAATACTGGAATAGGTTGTCATTTCCTTCCCCAGGGGATCTTCCCCATCCAGGGATCAAACCTGCATCACCTACATTGGCAGGTGGATTCTTTACCACTGAGCCTCCAGAGAAGCCGTGATTTTTCACCACGTACAAAAATTTCTCTAGATCTGTGATTATCAGAAATTAACATGCATCAGAATCACCTGGAGAACTTGTTAAAACACACAATGCTGGGTCCCATTCCCAGGGTTTCTGATTCAGCAAGTCTGTGTTGAGGCCTGAAAATCTGAATTTATAACAATTACCAGGTGCTGCTTGCTGCTCTAGGAACCACACTTTAAAAACCACTGATCCATGGGAGCGAAGTTCAAGAGGGAGGGGACATATGTATACTCATGGCTGATTCATGTTGAGGTTTGACAGAAAACAAAATTCTATAAAGCAATTATCCTTCAATTAAAAAATAAATTTTTAAAGAAATAGAAGATTAAAGACAAACTTAAAAAAAAAAAACCACTGATCCACACCATGGGTTGGCAAACATACACTGTTAGAGGCCAGACAGTAAATGTTTTAGGTTTGGAAGCCATAAATGTTCTGTTACATATCCAACCTCATCTGCATTTTAAAATACTTTGAAAATGTTAAAAAAATATATTCTTAGCTCTGTCCATGTGTGCTCAGTCATGTCTGACTCTGCAATCCCACTGACTGGAGCCCTCAATGCTTCTCTGTCCATAGAATTTTCCAGGCAAGATTACTGGAGTGGGTCGCTATTTCATACTCTAGGAGATCTTCCCGACCCAGGGATCGAACCTGAGTCTCCTGCATTGGCAAGTGGATTCTTTACCACTGTGCCACCTGGAAAACCCATTCTGAGCTCTTGGGCTGTGTAAAAACAGGCCTCAGACAAACCTTGCTCAAAGGTTTGGTATATCAGTAGGTGGAGTTATTGGGGAAAATTCCATTATCTTGAATTTTTATTGAAATACCCCAAACTGCTTTCCTAAATCGTTATTTTTACTTCCTAAATGTCTCTCAAGAATATGACCTTTGAATATCTCTCCGTACTTAGAATTGCTACCTGGATTCAGTCTCCTTTCTTCTTTCCAGAATGATTGCAACAACCTCCTAAGTAATCTCCCTGTCCTACAGAAACAACCTCCATGAAATACTCACTCCTCTTTAGGCAATATGGCAAGGAGACAGGTATAAATGTATTCATTCAATGGTTCAAGTCAAAAACTTCTAAGTCACTCTTGATTCTGTTTTTCTTACACCACACAGCAAATCACAGTAAATTTCTGTTCCCTCTACCTTCAACATTTTTCTAGATTAAACACTTCTTACTACTATTATTGCTATTATTGTAGTTCATACCACCATCGCCTACTGAGGCAACCTTTTGTTTAGTCTTGATGTACTGCTTTTATTTAACTATGGTTTAGCCTAACAGCAACCAGATCCTTTACAGCTATAAATCAGATGACATTCTCAAAAATCTCCAAAGGCAGCACAATAAAATCCCAAGTCCTTACTATGCAAGGTGTCCCTAATTTAGTCCTCACTTATTACTTCCACATTTTTTCTTACTACTTTTTCTCTCATACACCTCAGTCCTTCCTTTGACACTTCACATTCCCACCCCAGTGTGGGTCTTGGATGTGAACCTTCATCAAAATTCTGTGAAAAATCAAAATAAACTGCATGTACTGATTTCCCAGAGTACACTGAAATACTTCATTCAGGCATTCTGAAAAATAAACTCGGCATGATTTTCCCTTACACAAACTACCCTTCATCAAATTTCAATTAACCTTATACTGCTTAAACAGTCTACTAGCTTGTCTAAACAGTATTTTGTGGCTATTTTGTACTCTATAGTATATACTTCCCATGTTCTCTTCTGGGTTATTTTTTTTACAAATAGTTTATCAAATGGTAACCCACACATTGTCTGGCAGTGTCCACTCAGTAATAGCCTATAGGGTTCATTCCTTAATTTCTCAATACATTCATTCAGTGGCCACTACTNAGTATATACTTCCCATGTTCTCTTCTGGGTTATTTTTTTTACAAATAGTTTATCAAATGGTAACCCACACATTGTCTGGCAGTGTCCACTCAGTAATAGCCTATAGGGTTCATTCCTTAATTTCTCAATACATTCATTCAGTGGCCACTACTGAGTCCTATCAAGCAAAGCAGTAGGCTCAAGATGAGGCAAAAATAAGCATATTGTCTTCAGGAAATTGGGAGGTGGGGGAGAGAGAAGCGAGAGGAGAAAAACAAAAAGACAGGGAGAGACAGGAAAAGAGGGAGAGGGAGAGTTAGAGAAAAACAGGAGGGAAGGAGGCAGTGCCAACAGACAAGTCCTGTTAAGTGACACTACACCAGGGATATTGAATAGCAGTGTGTACTTCACCTTCCGAACCTTCACTGAATTTTTGGATTTATAATTTATTATCTGATATTTTTCCCTCTCTTACACACACACCTTGAAAGTTCCACAAAGAGATACTCCTATTTGCTTCTCCAGTCCAGCACTCGATACTGGCCCACCAAAAGCTCTCCCTAAATTGCTCCATAAAGTAGCTGACAAAGCCTTGTGAGAGCAGAGAAGGGAGAGCACCACAGTCTTCCTCTTGGACTTCTAGTAATTTTTATACTTTTGCCCTAATTTCTAAAACAGCTTATGATTTTTATTCTTTCTTGATGAATAATAATAGTTTTTAGACTGTGATTTTTCCCTTGTCTATAATTTAGGCAACATCCCAGAGGTTTTATTCATTACTGTTATATTCTAAATATAGAAATATATATTTCTATTCTAAATATATAAATATATTCTAAATGAGCTTCCCTGGTGGCTCAGTTGATAAAGAATCTGCTTGCAATGCAGGAGACCCGGGTTTGATCCCTGGGTCAGGAAGATCCCCCAGAGAAGGGACTGACTACCCACTCCAGTATTCTTGCCTGGGAAACCCCATGGACAGAGGAGCCTGGAGGACTGCAGTCCATGAAGTCACAAAGCGTTGGACACGACTGAACAACTAACACGTATTCTAAATTGTTTGGAAGTATATAGTATCTCTTCTTTGATTCAGTTATGGTTTAGAGAGAGTTGAAACTGTCTAAGCGGTTTGGATTTTTAAACACTTGATTTTTACTGGCTTTAGTGCTTGTAGTCTGTGAGTATGGTGTGTACATTTCTGTGCTTTGTAAAATTTGTTATTTTCCTTTGTGGCTGAAATCTTTTTACTGTCTTTTAATTTCTTTTCATCATCTTTTTACCTTTTTAACTTTTTATTTTGAAATAATTTCATAGATCTGAAAATTTGCAAAAATAATAAATGGATACCCATCACCTACATTCCTCAAATGTTAGTATTTACTACATTTGCTTTCTCATTCTCATTAATTTTCTTTGGCTTGTCTCCTATAGGTTGTCAACTCCCTGAGGACACATTTCAATTGTTCCTGCCTCATCCTGTGCATACATAGTACTGTGCTTACACACTGGCACTCAGTGATGGCTCCTGAACGAACAAATCCAGGAGTATCCAAGAAACCCGCAAGTGGTTATTATGGATACTCCATCAGACAATTGATAGATTGTCATATGACCTCCATCCATAAAAAAGCATCTAGAAGAGGTTCTAGTTGAAATTTTCTTTGGATATGCTTTACCCTAAACACTTTAGTATTATTTCTGAAAAGACTAGGACTTTTCCTTCTATACCCACAATACAGTTATCGAAATCAGGAATTAACATTTATACACTACTATAATCTGAGTGAATGAATGATAGTCGCTCAGTCATGTCTGACTCTTTGCGACCCCACAGTGTGTAGCCTGTCAGTCTCCTCTGTCCATGGAATTCTCCAGGCAAGAATACTGGAGTGGGTTGCCGTTTCCTTCTCTAGAGGATCTTCCCGACTCAGGGATCAAACATGAGTCTCCTACATTGCAGGCAGATTCTTTACCATCTGAGCCACCAGGGAAGCCTATAATTTATAGACATTCAGATTTCATCAACTGTCTAACTAATATCAAAAGGAAAAATTGTTTTCTAACCAGGATACAATTTAGGATTACAAATGAATCTAGTTATCACCTGTCACCTTAGTCTTTTGTAGTCTAAAGTAGTTTCCCAGTCTTCTTTCATGACCTTGATATTTTTATTATTTTTAAAAAATATTTATTTATTTGGCTGTACTGAGTCTTAGTTGAAGCATGTGGGATCTAGTTCCCCACCCAGTGATCAAACCTAGGCTCCCTGCATTGGGAGTACAGGGTCTTAGCCACTGGACCACCAGGGAAGTCCCATGTCCTTGATACTTTTAAAGAGTGCAGGACAATTATTTTGAAGAATGCCCCTGCATTTAGTAACCTATGTTGTTTCGTGGTATTTAGATCTAGGTTACGCATTTTTGGCAAAAATACCAGAGAAGTATGGAGGCACGTGATGTCCATGTGTCCTATTACCACTGATGTTTGCTTTGCTTGGTTAATGCAGTGTCTGAAGGAATTCTCCACTATACAGTTACTATTTTTCCCTTTGTAATCAGTAAGTACCTTGTGAGGCGACTACTTTGAGATTATATACATATCCCATTTATCATCATACTTTCACCCAGTTTTAGCAGCCGTTGACAACTCTTGGCCGAGTCAGTTGTTGTAATAGTGGCTACCTAGTTATGATTTTTCTAATTCTATCATTCTTTCCACATTGATCAACTGCATTTCTACTATAGGGAAGACCTTTTCTTCTTTCTTATTTTTAAAAATTCTTTTGTTTATATCAGTGTGAACTCCCAGATTCCTATTTGATAATCTATTACTATTAATGTTTATTTTCATGCTCACATTACCCCCCTTTGACCAGTGGAAGCCACACCAAGTTAGTTCTCGTGTATTATAGATTTTAACTGCACACTATTTGGTGCATAAAAATAAACCACTATATCTTTTCAAAAAGTGAAAGAAAACAAAAAGTGACAAAGGCCTAAGAGAAGACAATGGCAAGTAGAAAATTAATTTAGAAATATATAAGTGGCAAAGATGTGATGATTAACTAGGTATGGGAGGTAAGGGAAAAGTTTAGGATAGATTCCTTCGCTGGATTTGTCTGAGTAACAAAAGAACCACCATTAATATTCAGTGAGAAGGGGAATACAGGACTTTGGGTTTCTTCTATCCATATGGGTATATAAAATATTATACTAGCTACTTCATTCAACACTTTCTGATCTTAATGCCACATTAGAAAGATCTCTGACCACTGAATCTAGAGGAGCCCCCGTCACTCTCCATCTCTTTACCCTGCTCTACTTCTGCTGCGATTCATGGGGTCACAAAGAGTCGGACACGACAGAGCGACTGAACTGAACTGAACTGAACTTCTGTTAATAGCACTTACCACAATCTGACATTCTATTTATTTTTGGTGATTTTTTTTGTTTTTTTTTTTCACCCATGGCTTGTGGGATCTTAGTTCCCTGACCAGGGATCAAATCCAGGTACTTAGCAGTGACAGTGCAGACTTATAACCACTGGACCACCAGGGAATTCCCAATCCTTCGGTGTATGGCCTCTCCAATAAACCAAGTTCCATAAGGACTCTGATTTTGTCTGTTTTGACCAATGCTATATCTGTGCCACAAAGGAAACATTCAAAATCAATTCATAAATAAATAAACATGTATGTGTGTGTGTATGGAGGGAGAGAGGGATGGGGGGATAGAAAGAGGGAGGGAGATGGGATCATAATTAACATTGTTTACAAGACATTTTCTTTTTTTCTTAACAGTGTAACTGGACATCACTTTANATTCATAAATAAATAAACATGTATGTGTGTGTGTATGGAGGGAGAGAGGGATGGGGGGATAGAAAGAGGGAGGGAGATGGGATCATAATTAACATTGTTTACAAGACATTTTCTTTTTTTCTTAACAGTGTAACTGGACATCACTTTATATTGCTGCTGCTGCTGCTAAGTCACTTCAGTCGTGTCCGACTCTGTGCGACCCCATAGATGGCAGCCCACCAGGCTACCCCATCCTTGGGATCCTCCAGGCAAGAACACTGGAGTGGGTTGCCATTTCCATCTCCAATGCAGGAAAGTGAAAAGTGAAAGTGAAGTTGCTGAGTCGTGTCTGACCCTCAGCGACCCCATGAACTGCAGCCTTCCAGGCTCCTCCATCCATGGGATTTTCCAGGCAAGAGTACTGAAGTCTGGTGCCATTGCCTTCTCTGCACTTTATATTATTAGTACTTAATTCTTTTCAATGTTTACATAGGTGAGGAATGACATCCTAAGCTTAGAGACTTTAAGCTAAATTACAAAGAAAATTATGAGGATGGAATCAAAATAAATATAAGCTACGTAATAACACATTTCTGCTACAAATCTGAATCAAAAGGACTAATAAACTTCATAAGAAATCAGTATGAAAACCTAACCAGTAGACATGCAAAGTATGTCCCATTTATAGAAAAAAAAGGACTTAGCATCAAACATATATGAAGAGCTGTTAAATGGAAAAAATGCAAACCATAAACTGGCAAATATTTTTAAACGAAAATGTCCAATTTTCAAAAAAAAAGATACCCTGTACATTTTTGTCATAAGTAAATATTAATTCATCCTTCTAAAAAAAATTTAGCAAGACATACCAAAAGCTTTCAGATGTCTATACTTTTTGGGTCAATAATTCTACCTCTGGGTATTTATTCCCCTGAAGATATGCACCAAAAAATTCATTGTGATATTATTTATTATCATTTAAAAACTGGAGGCATCTTAAATATCAGATAATAGTGAATGGTTAACTATGACACATATCCTTGACACATATCCATCAAAAGCTATAGATTTAAATAAGAATATATTTTTATGTTATATATTTATATTTTAGTATGAAATCAAACGTTTATGAATCAATCTTAGGTTAAAAATATAGTTGATACTTTTGTTTTTTGGGTTTTTTTTGTTTTTTTAGGTAAGAAATGGATTTATTCAGATTCAGAGAGAAGCGCATTCCACAGACGGAGTGTGGTCCATTGCAGAGGGCAAGTGCGGCCAGTTTGGTGTTTTGTTTTGTTTTTTTAACAAAAAAGGAAAAGAGATCCAATTACCATCAGCAGGTGAATTTTTTAGAAGAGTAAAATTATTAGAATTATATTAACTGATGCTGATTTTTTTTATAGACTTCAGCATAAAATACTTCACTGACATTTTACTTTATAAAGTTTTTCCTTTACACCCTCTCATTTCAATCTTATTGGTCTTTGAAGATCAAACAATTCCATTACCACAATTTTGCTGATGAAGTGGGTGTTTAAGAGATGACTTTACAAGCATGTTTAAGGACCACACACTTATTCTATATAAGATAGGACCCAAAACTATGAAGACTAGGCATTAGAAGACAATCAAATCCAAACCCTTAAAGGATTCTCATTTTTCTTAGTGTCTTTACTCATCACAATTTTAACCTTTCAAGATTTACATAACATTTAACCTTTTGAGACATACATAACAAATGGCTTGGACCTGCTACCAATTCAGTTAGTAAGGAAGGATTAGACTGCCAGCAGTATAGTCTGGGCTCTGGAGCCAGGCTGCCTGGAGTTGCATCCCAGCTTCATCTCATCATTTACTAAATGTATGACCTGAGTATATTTCCTCTATATGACCCTGGACAGGATGCTTAACTTTTCTGTGCTTCAGTGTTTCTCATCTGTAAAATGGGCCATAAATATCTACCTTATGGTCTTCCCGCGTGGCTCAGTGGTAAAGAATCCACCTGCCAATGCAGGAGACACAGGTTCGATTCCTGGATCAGGAAGACCCCCTGGAGAAGGAAATGGCAACCTGCTTCAGTATTCTTGCCTGGAAAATCCCATGGACATGGGAGCCTGGTGGGCTACAGTACATGGGGTCACAAAAGAGTCAGACATGACTTAGCGACTAAACAACAGCAATGGTTTCGACCTTATTACAACACTATAAAGATTAGATCTGTTAATAAAAGCAAAACATTTATACCATGCCTGGCACATGGTAAATGCTCAATAAACATCAGCACTTCGTGTCTGGTTCATGAAAAAGTAAACGCACCAATTGCTTTCAGCTGATTCCTTTTTCACTGCTCACTGCTTTGCTCTGAAGGAACAACTTAGAGTTGTATATAGCATTTTACGGTTTTCGAAACACTTTCAAAACACTACCTTATTGCAGTTTCACAAGCAATTCACAAAGCAGGCAGGCTGCAGAAGGCTAAAAGTGGCCAATTTAGAAAGAGACCCCCAAAGTCCCCCACGGCTAATTTAGTGCCACTAAATGATGAACCCCCTTAGCCTTGGATCAAGCCTTCCTAATTGAAAACTGGTTTCTCAAGAATTTCAGGACTCTCTTGGTGCAGCTGGCTCCTTTACAAAGCTTTTTGATGCAAAGAGAAACCTACTTTGGTGAGTAGGATAAACCTCATTCCTTTTAAGGCAGAAGAGGAAAAAGACTATTATGGCCTGAACAAAGAAAAAAATGTTCATTTCTCCTGAAATCTTTCCATCCATTATCTTTGTGAGACTGGGACAGGCTAGGACTAAAGAGATGTTCTTCCTCTCCATTCAGGCATTGTATGTGAAAGTGTCACACATCCATAAAGTGCATTAAAAACTTGTGTACCCTGCCCATTTGCTGTTCAGTATAAAATGTAAATAAATGACTGTTATAGATGGTGGATTTTCAGCCATGTAGCTGATTTAGATCACTAAAGTCTTCAAGTAGAGGAGATTCTAAAAGCTACCAAGCTTGACAGAATAAAGGTTGCAAACTCTTGAGATAACTTCTTCAAAATTTAGAGACAATAATCTCATCATAAATCAACACCTAAAGAAATAGGCTTGGGATTACAAAAGTAAGCCACCCTGAATAATGGTTTGTAAATTGTAATGAATTCTATCCAATGCTCAGAAAGTTATGATGACAGCTAAAATCACCTCAGGCTAAGTGATCTAAGAGATACAATAATCCTAACAACTAAAGATAATATAAATAAAAGAAGAGTCATCTGCCCTGAGTTGCCTGGAGTCCAGAAAATGATGACTTTGGAAAGAAGCTTCATCAGTGTTTATCTTGCACTGTTCAGGGTAGACTATATTTGGCAGACGGCTACATGGCCTATAGCCATCTCAGAGCTACAGGCTGTGTTTAATTCTTCAGGCCTTTGGCTCAGACAGTAAAGAATCTGCCTGCAATATAGGAGACCTGGGTTCGATCCCTGGGTTGCGAAGATGCCCTGGAGAAGGGAATGGCTTCTCACTCCAACATTCTTGCCTGGTGAATTCCATGGACAGAGGAGACTAGTGGGCTACAATCTGTGGGATCGCAAAGTGTCGGACACAACTGAGCAACTAACACTACAGGCTGGATATGAGATGCCTTGAAGGTATCCAGGCTTTCTTTGTGGCTCAGCTGGTAAAGAATCTGCCTGCAATGCGGGAGACCTGGGCTTGATCCCTGGGTTGGGAAGATCCCCTGAAGAAGGGAAAGACTGCCCACTCCAGTATTCTGGCCTGGAGAATTCCATGGACTGTATAGTTCATGGGGTTGCAAAGAGTTGGACACGACTGAGCAGCTTCACTTTCACTTTTCACNAGCCTCTTGATGAAAGTGAAACAGAGAGTGAAAAAGTTGGCTTAAAGCTCAACATTCAGAAAACGAAGATCATGGCATCTGGTCCCATCACTTCATGGCAAATAGATGGGGAAACAGTGCAAACAGTGTCAGACTTTATTTTGGGGGGCTCCAAAATCACTGCAGATGGTGACTGCAGCCATGAAATTAAAAGATGCTTATTCCTTAGAAGGAAAGTTATGACCAACCTAGAAAGCATATTGAAAAGCAGAGACATTACTTTGCCAACAAAGGTCCGTCTAGTTAAGGCTATGGTTTTTCCTGTGGTCATGTATGGATGTCAGAGTTGGACTGTGAAGAAGGCTGAACGCCGAGGAACTGATGGTTTTGAGCTGTGGTGTTGGAGAAGACTCCTGAGAGTCCCTTGGACTGAAAGGAGATCCAACCAGTCCATTCTGAAGATCAGCCGTGGGATTTCTTTGGAAGGAATGATGCTAAAGCTGAAACTCCAGTACTTTGGCCACCTCATGCAAAGAGTTGACTCATTAGAAAAGACTCTGATGCTGGGAGGGATTGGGGGCAGGAGAAGGGGACGACAGAGGATGAGATGGCTGGATGGCATCACTGACTCGATGGACGTGAGTTTGTGTGAACCCCAGGAGTTGGTGATGGACAGGGAGGCCTGGCGTGCTGCGATTCATGGGGTTGCAAAGAGTCAGACACGACTCAGCGACTGAACTGAACTGAACTGACAGTGATACAGGATGTCAAATTGGGGGAGATGGGGTGATGGTTGCATAGGACCTCCCCACATATTTCTTTGCAACTCTCTATTAATCTATCCTTATTTTATTGCAAAATCAAACAGCTAAAAATTTTAAAACATAAGTTCTGGAATCTGGTGGAGTTTTGTTCTTAAACCCAGCTCTGCATTTATAACTTGCATGATGCTGGAAAAGTTATTAAGTTCTGTGAATCTGTAAAAAGGCACAATTGCAATTCCTATCTCATAGACCTGCTGGTACAGATATAAACTAATTTTTACTGTTAGGCCAAATGCTCATAGCCTGGATATCAGCCTTCACTGGGTGACAGGTACATGGTTTTCATATATGGTTGTTAAAGTGGAAATTGTTTCCTTTGGGGTAATCTTAGAAACAAAAATCCGTAAAGTGGCAGTAAACAGCATAAATAAGGAACTACTTTTTAGAAATCAGAAGAAAGAAAATCTAGTTTAACAGAGACTGTAGTGAAAAGTTAAAGTATTAGTCACTCAGTCAGGTCCAACTCTTTGAGACCCTGCCAGGCTCCCCTGTCCATGGAATTCTCTAGGCAAGGAAACTGGAGTGGGTAGCCATTCCCTTCTCCAGGGGATTTTCTTGACCCAGGGATTGAACCTGGATCTCCTGCATTGCAGGCAGATTCTTTACCATCTGAGCCACCAGGGAACCCTCAACAGAGACCATAAGGGGTTAGTAAAGGAAGGAACACACAAAAGACACACAAAACAAAAGCAGATGAGGCAATTTTTCACAATGTGTACACCAGCCCATATTTGCTCAGCATCATGGTGTACTTAAGGACTTAGAATCTTCATCTAGATCATTTCTGTTTAATAGTAGACAAATAATAATGATACTGTGCATTTCACAAAGCCACATGTTTTCCATTAAGGATTTAACTAAACCTAAAGCTTGGAAATTGGCCAATATTATGGTTTTTAAAAGAAAAATAAAAGGACATTACATAAGTCATCAATTTTATTAATAGTTTGCTTTCAAGGAGTGTCTATACTAAAGTTTAAGATGGAGCTTTGCTCAGGGTGCGGTGAGAACAAACAGAAGGGGCAATGACATCAGCCTGGAGGCTCAGAATTCCTGGAGATGACACCTGAGCTGAATCTTGACATAAGAATGAGCCACGCTTCCCAGGTAGCTCAGTGGTAAAGAATCAGCCTGCAACAGAGATGTGGGTTTGATCCCTGGGTCAGAAGACCCCCTGGAGAAGGAAATGGCTACCCAGTCCAGTATTCTTGCCTCAGAAACACCAGGGTCAGAGGAGCCTGGAAGGCTACAGTCCATGGGGTCACAAAGAGTCAGACACAACTTAGCAACTAAACAACAACAAAAGAATGAGCCAGGGAAGAAAGTGCAATGGTTGACAACAGCTGTCCCAGGCAGAAGGAAGAGCAAGTACAAAGCTGGAGCAATGGTGACATGTATTGGCAAGAAGAGGTAGTGGTGTTACCACAACATCAGCTTCAAGGCTGAACACAATATCTCAAAAAGGAGGGGGGCAGGGTAAATAGCATTTAAATAAATTTTACCTTTAAGCTTTTCCACTGTATATAAATCCCAGAAAAAATATTTGCACAAATACTTTCATCCCAGAACCCACTTCTATGACGGGCAAAGATGACAACACAGAGGTCTAAGAAAAGCTGGGCTTAATTTCCATGAAAAACCTCTGCATTTCATCCCTATTTTTCTGCACACACTGAGAAAATATAGATATTTTAAATATTTAAAAGCAGTTATTTTTCTTTCTCTTGGACTAGGAAGGGGTCTGATGACCTTTGCTATAAAATGTGGGGTCTTAAAAAGGAATCACAGAGGAAGCTAAAATAACATTTAGTCAAAGAAACCCATAGAAGTGACTGGTTTCTGCCAGTTGGCTTAGGGATACATATTTCATATCATTTTTGGAGATTTCTGGTCTGAGGACTAAACATCATTGCTCATTTTATGGGCACCGAAAAGCAGTATCTAGTGAAGGAAGCATATTCATTGGTGTTCTTTGGAAGGAATGATGCTAAAGCTGCAACTCCAGTACTTTGGCCACCTCATGCAAAGAGTTGACTCATTGGAAAAGACTCTGATGCTGGGAGGGATTGCGGGCAGGAGGAGAAGGGGACGACAGAGGATGAGATGTCTGGATGGCATCACCGACTCGATGGACATGAGTTTGAGTGAACTCTGGGAGATGGTGATGGACAGGGAGGCCTGGCGTGCTGCGATTTACGGGGTCGCAAAGAGTCGGACACGACTGAGCGACTGAACTGAACTGATGTTTGTTGCATGTATTTAAACGTTGCAGAGCCTTCGTTTTTAATATTTCTGTTCTGGTCGGTGTCAAACCAAGACACTGACCTCACACCCCAGTGGCTCTGTGATATTCTGGCAAACAGAGCACAGCCCAAGATGCACATCCCCCATCCCTGCTTTCAGAGCCTCCCTAAGAGGAACTAAAGAGCCTCTGGATGAGGGTGAAAGAGAAGAGTGAAAATGCTGGCTTGAAACTCAACATTCAAAAAACTTAAGGGCTTCTCTGGTGGCTCAGGGGTAAAGTATCTGCCTGCCAATGCAGGAGGCACAGGTTTGGTCCCTGATCTAGAAAGATTCCACATGCCACGGAGGAACTAAGCCCGTGTGCCACAGTTATTGAGCCTGTGCTCTAGAGCCTGGGAACCACAACTACTGAAGCCTGCATGCACTAGAGCCTGGGCTCCTCAGCAATAGAAGCCACTGCAGTGAGAAGCTGCTGCTGCTGCTACGTCGCTTCAGTCATGTCCAACTCTGTGCGACCCCACAGACGGCAGCCCAGCAGGCTCCCCCGTCCCTGGGATTCTCCAGGTAAGAACACTGGAGTGGGTTGCCCTTTCCTTCCCCAGCAATGAGAAGCTGGCACACCACAACCAGAGAGCAGTCCCCACTCGCTGCAACTAGAGAAAAGCCTGCACAGCAATGAAGAACCAGCACAGCCCCCAAAAAAACATCCTAAGATCATGGCACCTGGTCCTACCACTTCATAGCAAATAGAAGCAGAAAAAGTGGAAGCAGTGACAGATTTTATTTTCTTGAGCTCCAAAATCACGAGGATAGTGACTGCAACCATGAAATTTAAAGACACTTGCTCCTTGGAAGGAAAGTTATGACAAACCTAGACAGTGTAGATATCACTTTGCCAGCAAAGATCCATATAGTCAAAGCTATGGTTTTTCCAGTTGTCATGTATGGATTTGAGAGTTGGACCATAAAGAAGGTTGAGCACCCAAGGACTGAGGCTTTCAAATTGTGGCTCTGGAGAACATTCTTGAGGAGTCCCTTGGACAGCAGAGAGATCAAAGCAGTCAATCCTCAAGGAAATCAACCCTGACTATTCACTGGAAGGACTGATGCTGAAGCTCAAGCTCCAAGGAACAGAAAATCTAAACTCTAGCCCTGCATTTTATTAGCTGTATGACATGAATATGCTATCTGCTCTCTCTAAACTGCAGTATCTTTGAGACATACCTAGGACAGAAAGTTGCCCTTCCTTTTTTCTTTCCCTTCAAAAACTAGAGAATCCTGTTTTATTTTAAAAGCTGTTATCTTGGAACTATTATCAAGCTTCATTCCAATCTTTGTGTCCTGTGTCTAGGACTTGCTCAGACTCCTTCGCCCAAGTCACTGAACCCCGTGTCCCCTGGCTCCCTGTTCCCTGGCCATGTAGATTGGGAATGTGATCCCTGCCTTGGATGACCTCCCAGATTTGCTGTCTAGACCACCTGTCAACCCACTGCTGATTCTGGATTTTCCTGCTTGCTGCTGAAAAGCCAAGCATGCCACAGCAGACTTTGAGTTTGACCTTCAAGATCAGGTAGGAGTTAGGATTTGGATCAATAGAGAGAATGGGGTTGGGCAGTCCGGCTAGTGGGACATGAAGAACAAAAGGAAGAGGCAGGAAAACATAAGGTATCAGGGAACATGGAGGGGCTTGGAGGGGATTTCTGGACAGTAAAAGCGCAAACGAAGAACCCACAGGCCAGATCCAGCTCACAGTTGTTCTGCTTAGTGTCACAGGGTTTAAAAAATTTTTAATTGGTTGCCTTTTTTTTTTTTTTTTTTGGCTGTGTGGCATACAGGATCTCAGTTCCCTGACCAGGGATGGAACCTGTGCCTCCTACAGTGGAAGCGTGGGGCCCTAACTGAAACAGATGCCCAAATTCTCTTGAAAAAGATAACAATTTGACAACATTGGACCCACAGTCCACAGAAACAATGGAGAGAGCAGTAGATGTTGTCTGTTCCCTTGTGATGGGGCTTCTTCCTCCAGTCTCTGTAACCCCCACTGCCACCAGCTTCATGTCTTCATGTACTGACCTGCCTCTCTAGGTGATCAATAATTATTTAGTCAATTAGAATGGAAAGTAGAGAAGAAGAAGAGGAGAAGGAAGAAGAAAGAGAACCCCCTATTAATAATACTAAAGTGTTTTATCAGTGGGATGGGGTGGGAGGTGGGGGAGAGATTCAAGAGAGAGTGGACATATGTATACCTATGGCTGATTGAGTTGATGTATCGCAGAAACCAGCAATTATCCTTTAATTTAAAAGCAAGAAATTAAAAAAATAATGCTAATGAGTTATATCAAATCCTCACACTGTACAAAAGTACAAAATGTTGTTATGTCAACCGTATCTCAATAAAGATATCTCAATAAACCGTGTCCTGATGGAAAAAAAAAAAAAAAGAATGAAAAAAATACTAGAGTGTGTTGTTGGAAGACTTCCAATAGCACACCAGTAAATGTGGACTATGGCCTAGGGTTAGAGGTAACTACAGGCATTTTCCCACATAGTAACACAATAAGATGAGTGCTTGAAAATATTTTAGGTACAACTTGAATAAATAAGCACATATATCAAGAGTGCTTACATAACTTTATGAGACACTGGCAAAGCCAGGCCCTCCAACCTTTCATATGCTGTGCAGTTGGGAATAAACAATAAAAAATAATGCTAAGAAAATGAATAATTATAAAAAAAAGAAAATCTATTTTAAAGGTAAGTATATCTTCATACCTCACCAAGTTGCATGAAGAATTTAAGATAACACTAGAAGGTAGGATGAGCTGAAGTGTGAAGTACCACATCCAGAGATAACAGCTGGAGGGATTTTCAGAAAGTATGAGTATGAAGTAAGTGAGGCAATGGAGGCAGTTGGGAGAGCGGGACACAAAAGAAGGCCAGACTTTGAGAAGGGCTAACAGTCAAGACTCAGGGACAGGGAGAATAGCCCCATGGCTTAAGGCTCAGTGCCCGGGAGGCTCAGCCCATGAGAGCTGGAAGACAGCACTCGTGGAGCTGGGAAAACACAAAGCAAGATTTGATTGGGAAGGGACGTGGTAACACTCATCAGCACTTTCAGGGCCTCAGTAAAACAGGCTTCAGACCTAGAGGGAAAGTGAAATTCTTGGAAGAAAAGGCAAGCAGTATTCTGGTGCCCAGGAGGAAAGGTGGTACAACTGTAGCCCTTGCCAGGTACCACAGGCTCAATTCAGGCCTACCCAGGTTATAGCAGTAAGACTCAATTCTAAGATCTGTCAAACTGTGATCCTTCTCGGTTGCTACCATGATCATCTCCTAAACAAGTTGAGTCCAAGCCTGGAGGTGTTGGGTGTCCAAGGTCTCAAGTTTGTTTGTTTTTGGCTTTTTTTTGGCTGTGCCATATGATACGCAGGATCTTAGCTCCCCAACCAGGGATTGAACCTGGCCCCCTGCAGCAGAAGTGAGCAGTCTAACACCCCTGAACCACCAGGGAAGTCCCCAGGTCCTAAAGTTTAAGGCAGGAGTTGAGCTAAGAAGGCCAAGGTGAGCCAAATCAACCTGGATAGCCCCAGAAATTAGCCAGAAACATGGGAAATAAGTTGAGCTTGAAAGAGAGATTTGGGAGCCAAAGAATTGAAGCTAAGAAGTGAGTCGTAAGACAGGTGAGTCTCACAGCCTGAAGTGGAGCTGCAATTAAGGGATGAAGGGAGACGAAGCAGCTACCACAGTAATCAAAGACTCACACGAAACACGGGTAGAATAGAATCACTTAGCATCGCAGAGCACAAGAGGACAAGAAGTTCAAACAAAGGGCCCCTTAAGAGTCACTTACCAAAGAAAGGACACACAGCAGAGACCGAAATGATGTCCAGGACCCGGCTGGTAACCCTCGAAAGAATTTTCACAAAACCAGATCTCAAGGAGTTAAGAGTAGGATGTTAGAGGCTGCCAAACAAATCGGTTGGTATTTATGGTAGTAAAGTTTGAGCTGTGTTTGTTTTGGCTGTGGAGTTGCTAGGCTATGACAAGCACACACTGAACTTCTGCCCCACTACCCCCCTTTTACGTCAGGAACTGTAAGATATCACCTGAATTACTCAGTCTTCAGTTCAGTTCAGTCGTTCAGTCGTGTCTGACTCTTTGTGACCCCATGAATCGCAGCACGCCAAGCCTCCCTGTCCATCACCGACTCGCAGAGTTCACTCAAACTCATGTCCACACCCGGTCCTAATTAATAACTGTACTGGTTGTATTTCTTCTTTTTTGACGTGGAAGTCAATGGTTCTGTAATTCCATCTCTGGTTGCCAACAATCCATCGTGGAGTGGGGTGTGTTAAACAAAGGACATGGGGCTCACGCCTTTGAGAACAGAAAGGGGGTTACCAAGCAGCAGACTGTGAAGAGAGGGATCTGGTCTTCCCCTCCGTTTCATATTTGTTTTTACTTGCCAGTGCCCAGCAGCCTTGGCATAAAACACTGAAAAGTGTAAATAATGCAGGCGTGGCCGACGATTGCCAGCCTTCTAGCAGTTGTCCCCAGCCATCAATGTCATCATGGAAAGAGGACTAAATCAGGAATGTGGACACCAATGGGCAGGCTGCTAATTTTATAACTGTAACCCTTTTACACAGTTCCCTCTTCGCATGCATGCAGAGGGTAACATGAAGTTGAATTCACAGCATTTTCCACATGGTAGGTGCTCAAATAGACGTGTTTAAGTAGTCAGAAATGGTCATTTCTAAAAAAAAGTTAAGAAAAAAGAAACATGACTCCCTTAAAAGGTAAAAAACTTACATTCGGACTTTATTTTCATCCTCTTTAAAAAGACAAGTGGATTGGGCTTTTTCATAGGCAGCACCAAAACCAGAAGCCTTAGTGAAAATTTTAAGAAAATTAATATCATAAAGTTAATGTATTTTGCTGAAATATTTATGGACAAAATGAAATGATATCTGGTATTGAATATAACAAATAACATAGGGGAAGTAGGTAAGAATACAAATAAAATAAGGTTAGCTTTGAACTGATCATTATTGAAGCTTGGTGATAAATATGTGGGGATTTAATATAATAACCTCTCTACTTTTATTTGTTTGACATTTTCCATAAGATAAACTCTGTAAAAGTAATATTTTTATAAGTAGGATAATATTTTGTAAACAAAGTTGAAAAGCAAGCAATGAACTAGGGGAAAATAATGCAAGATGCTGCACTGTCAGGGTTTATATCCTTAAGGGAGAAAGACTTCTTACAAATGAATGATAAAGACTAACAGCTAATAGAAAAAAAATGTCAGGAATGGGTAACTCACAAAAGAAGAAATACAAAAAGGTAATAATCATATGAAAACATATTCAATTTCACTAATGATGGGAGACAGAATAATGGCCCCCTGAAGGATGTCTGAGTCCTAATCCACAGACATGTGAATATGTTATTTTACATGGCAAAAAAGGGATTCACCAGATGTGACTGATTAAGGATCTGGGGATGGGAAGGCAGTCCAGAATTATCTGGGTGGGCCCAAAGTATCCCAAGGGTCCCCTAGAGAGGGAAGCAAGAGGACCTCTGTCAGAGAGGAAGGACAAAGGAAGCAGAGTCTGGACAGAGCTTCAGCGATGCTATGTGGCAGGTTTTGAAGATGGAGGAAGGGACCCATGAGCCAAGAAGAGCAAGGAGCTTCTAGAAACTGGCACAGGCAAAAAAAAACTGATTCTCCCCTGGAGCCTCTGGAAGGAAGCAGTCCTGCTGACACTTTGACATTAGCCCAGTTCTAGTGCTGGAAGAAAACACAACGCTGACTGGTCTCACTTTAAATTCCAGCCCACTGACTTCCAGCAGGCCCTTAGGGACCCTACCACCACAGCCACTGCATCATGCAACATTTCCTATCAATTTACTCTCCTAAAAGACTATATCACAGCTTCTCTGTCATCTTCAAGGTGCCAGCTTCCCCCACCTCCACCCCAGTACATGCTCTGGTGGAGCTGTCTGCTAGCTAGACTTAATTCCACAACAGTCAAGAGTGACCAAGTCACTTGCAAACTCTCCCAGCTGCCAGCATCTGCACCCACTCACTCTTCTGCTGCTTTGCCTACACTGCGCTCCCACCTAAGGCCAATCCTCCCTTCTCACATACTCAAGAGCATCACTCCTGCAGTTCTCCAGCATCACCAGTCTTTCTCTCCACTGGATCATTCCCATCAGCACATGCTGCTCTGCTCAGTTGATTCACTTGTCTGACTCTTTTCGACCCCATGGACCATAGCCCACCAGGCTCCTCTGTCTATGGGATTTTCCCAGCAAGAATTCTAGAGTGGGTTCCCATGCCCTCCTTCAAATATCTTCCTGACCCAGGGATCACGCCCGCGTTTCCTGCGTCTCCTGTATTGCATCTGGATTCTTTACTGCTGAGCCACCAGGGAAGCCCCAGTAAACGGACTTTAAAGCAATAACAAACTTTCCTACCACATTCCCCTCTAGCTATCATTCCATTTCTCTGCTTATCCTTAGAGAAAAATTCCTCAAAAAAGAGTTTTCTA
This sequence comes from Neotragus pygmaeus, assembly GCA_006410875.1. Classification (NCBI taxonomy): domain Eukaryota; kingdom Metazoa; phylum Chordata; class Mammalia; order Artiodactyla; family Bovidae; genus Neotragus; species Neotragus pygmaeus. The sequence goes on from SJYV01042091.1 coordinate 360,737, forward strand.
TACTTGCTGTCTCTAATTCCTCTTCTTCTCTTTTTGAGCCCATTCCCGTTGGTGCCATTTTCAGCACAGAGCTGCATGGCAGGAATCATTTCCATTTACAGAAGAGAGAACTTGTTCAAAAACCACACATCAGTTCACAGCTGACTCTGAAGGCTGGGCTGTTCCTATCCACTGCTTCAGCTTGGCCCTCCCACTGTCCTTTCTTGCTTTCTCCTACAAATTGGACCACTCAGCCAGCCTCCTGTAACACTAGGCCTATGTGCATGTCTTATAAAGTGTTTATTAGATTTGATTCTAATTAGTTTATGAGCCACGGCATACTATATTGATTTTGAAACTATTATATTTCAGATTTTATCTGCCTGTTCTCTTGTAGCTCTTGCTTTTAGGGAAGATCTCATGACTATTCCCCACCATCACCAATTCATTTAGTTTATTCATTATTTTCATCTTCAGTAATACGTACTCAATACAAAATGTAGAAAATGGGAAGCAAGACTACATCAGCCATAATTATACCACTGAATACAAATAATGTTAGCACTTTTACTTCCTTCCGTTTAAATATGTATGCTTTTTCTAGTTATAAGCATAGCAAATATGGAAAAGTAAACCTGTATTATCCATTAAGATATGCAAAGAAATCAACATAAATAAAAACAGGAATACTTAAGGACATGAATGGATGTTTTAAACAGATGAATGTTTAATTCAGCATGAAAAAAATAAATATCCATCAATAAAAGGTTAACGTAATTTGTTTCCTCTTCTTTAAAGTCAAAATACTAGTACTTTATGAGACTGTTATAAGAACTAAATCAAAAAATGTTTAGAAAGCATATATTAAACACAACTGATCAGAAAGCATATTATTTGTATAACAGCTTATCTCCTCAACCCTATATTTTCTAATTAGCCTTTCCAGCTCAGGTTGAGAACTTCTTTAACTTGGCATCACTATTCCAGAAAGCCTCATTACTCTTTGGATTTCTAGGTTCCAAAGAGATGAGGTCATTCTGTCAACCCAACCGATAAAGGATATTTCTTCTTCTGTGTCCTACTTCCCAAAAAGATAAGGTCTGCTACATTATTTTGTAGGTATTAGATCTTTTCTCCAGCTTTAGCCATAATTTACCAATTCTACCCTTTCAAGAGTTGACTGCTCAGCCTGCACTTTTGCCTTTCTCTTTTGGTGGCTACTTCCTCACAGTTTTCATTCACTTCTTCTCCCTCGTGGTAGCAAGTTCTGGTCTTTTTCATCCTGTAGTTAGTTTCCATGTCCGTTTTTGGCAGATCACAAAAGTCAAGCTGAAATAAAACTCCCAGCAAGTAGGAGAATGCTTGTACAATAAATATTTCTTGAATGACCAAGATTATTTTTTACTATCATAAAAAGCAAAAAGGGTGTTGAAAATATACTATTAGAGTTTCCCCACACGTAAACCCAGGGAAAGATTAACTAGAATTAGACTAATCATTTTAAACCATTTGGTTTGAATCAAAGTGTTTTCTTACTCCTCTTAATTTGCTAAAAGGAATTGTGTTGAGTAAACAATATTTTATGCTTGGAACAACAGTGTCATCTGGATCTGGTAAATAATATCCTGGTCACTATGTTTGTTTTTATTTGTTTTATATTCTAGTCACTTGTTCGAAGGTTTCTGGGCTCAAATACAACAAATACTGACATAATTTGGGAGAAGAATTTCATCCAATTATCTTCTACCCACTGGAATATTCTAGGGTAAAAAAGAAAGGTCCAGAATATGTCACTGTAGCATAACAGTTATTTTGAGCAGATGCATTTGAGTTCTTGAAATCTCTTCTCTGTGTAAGAGCAGAGCCTCCCCAAAGAACTCAAAGAAACTGTCAGAAGTCAACCAAAGAACATTCTTATCACCAGAGATCATGAGAAGTCACCACACCACACCTACACAGATATTGTCACAAAAACTGCCATATCTCCCATGTTACCTGTCTTCTGCCAAACCTGTATGCAGGTCAAAAAGCTGGACATGGAACAAGTGACTGGTTCAAAATTGGGCAAGGAGTACAACAATGCTGTATATTGTCACCTTGCTTATTTCACTTCTATGCAGAGTACAGCATTCAAAATGCTGGGCTGGATGAAGCACAAGCTGGAATCAAGACTGCCAGGAGAAATAAGAACAACTTCGACAAAGGTCCGTCTAGTCAACGCTATGGTTTTTCCAGTGGTCATGTATGGATGTGACAGGCGGACTGTGAAGAAGGCTGAGCGCCGAAGAATCGATGCTTTTGACCTGTGGTGTTGGAGAAGACTCTTGAGAGTCCCTTGGCCTGCAAGGAGATCCAACCAGTCCATTCTGAAGGAGATCAGCCCCGGGATTTCTTTGGAAGGAATGATGCTGAAGCTGAAACTCCAGTACTTTGGCCACCTCATGTGAAGAGTTGACTCATTGGAAAAGACTTTGATGTTGGGAGGGATTGGGGGCAGGAGGAGAAGGGGATGACAGAGGATGAGATGGCTGGATGGCATCAGGGACTCGATGAACATGAATCTGAGTGAACTCCGGAGTTGGTGATGGACAGGGAGGCCTGGCGTGATGTGATTCATGGGGTCGCAAAGAGTTGGACACGACTGAGCGACTGAACTGAACTGAACTCAGATAAGGAGATGCTACCACTTTAATGGCAGAAAGTGAAGAGGAATTAAACAGCTTTTTGATGAGGGTGAAGAGAAGAGTGGAAAAGCTGGCTTAAAATTCAACATTCAGAAAACTAAGATCATGGCATCTGATCTCATGACTTCCTGGCAAATAGAAGGGAAAATGGAGAAGGAAATGGCAACCCATTCCAGTATTCTTGCCTGGAGAATCCCAGGGACAGGGGAGCCTGGTGGGTTGCCCTCTATGGGGTTGCACAGTCGGACACAACAGAAGCAACTTAGCACCAGCAGAAGCAGCAGCAGCAGAAGGGGGAAAAGTGGAATAACAGATTTTATTTTCTTAAGCTCCAAATCACTGCTGACAGTGACTGCAGCCATGAAATTCAAAGATGCTTCCTCCTTAGAAGGAAAGCTATGACAAACCTACACAACATACTAAAAAACAGAGGCATCACTTTGCTGACAAAGGTCCGTATAGTCAAAGCTATGGTCTTTCCACTAGTCATGTATGGATATAAGAGTTGGACCACAAAGAAGGCTGAGCACCTGAGAATTGCTTTCTAACTGTGGTGTTGGAGAACATTCTTGAGTGTCCCTTGGACTACAAGGAGATAACACCAGTCAATCCTAAAGGAACTCAGTCCTGAATATTCATTGGAAGGAGTGATGCTAAAGCTCAAGCTGCATCCAATACTTTGGCCACCTGATAAAAAGAGCCCTCTCACTGGAAAAGACCTTGATGCTGGGTAAGAGTGAAAGCAAAAGGAGAAGGGGGCAACAGAAGATGAGATGGTTAGATGGCATCACCGACTCAATGGACATGAAAGTGAGCAAACTCTGGGACATAGTGGAGGACAGAGGAGCCTGGAGTGCTACAATCCATGGGGTCGCAGAGAGTTGGACACCACCACCAACTCCTGTGATACTTCTCAGGGCCTATTTACCTTTCCAAAAACATCTGTTTTCCAATATAGGCCCTTTCTCCCTCTCCCTTCTCTTAATAAGTCTGTTGTTTTCCTGCAAATGCCCTTCTCCCCTTCCCTTTCCTCCATTAAGATGGTATATAATCCCCAAATCCTAACTTCCCCCAGAGTCACAGTCTCTGTGAACTCTTATACACACATTAATAAAAACAAATAATTGAATTTAGTTTTTTTCCTTAACTTTCCTTTGTCAGTTGAATTCAAAGGTACCCCAACAACTGAACCTAAGGGTATAGAGCAGTTCTTTCTCCTTGACAACCTGATAATCCAATATTTCACCACAAATACTCAATTGTAGATCTCTAATAGGCCCTGCTATAAGTATAAGCATTATTTATGGTTATATCAGCAGATGTATGGGCTTCTCTGGTGGCTCAGATGGTAACGAATCCTCCTGTGATGCAGGAGACCTGGGTTGGGAAGATCCCCTGGAGAGGGGCATGGCAACCCACTCCAGTATTCGTGCTTGGAGAATCCCATGGACGGAGGAACCTGGCGGGTTGTAAAGAGTTGGATACAACTGAGTGACTAAGCACAGCCCAGCACAGCATAGCAGAAGCATGTTTGGAAGCTACAAGCAAGGTGATTAGTGCCCTGGATATCCCTGCCCACCAGGCCCATGCTGGAGTTTGGAAATGAGATTGGCATGAGAAACAGCAGAGATGTGTCAATGGCTCAGAAGATACTTCTAAATGCTTCCGTGAGGTAAATCTGGACCTAACCAGACTGAAGATGTAAACAGAAGGAGGCAGTGAGAAGGGCAGCTGGTCAACACTGAAAGGATAAAAGAAAGGCACCCAGGGCTCAGTCTGGGGGCGATTCCTGCAGCCCAGGGCTAGAGCCACTCCACCGCTATGGTGCTGCCTCCATAGCAGAGAGCAGTCTCCTAACTGCCTCTGCTGAAGGACTGTCCTTACAATCACTCACAAGCTTCTGTTCCAATGGGGCAGGCACTTAACAAGTAAATGCTTACAGAAGGAAGGAAGGAAGAAGGCTCCCACAAGCAAGCTTCGGAGTGTAATCTGGCTTCCTTGCAACTTCCTGTGGGAAGAAAAAGTGCTGACAAGTAGTCTCTTCCTCCCGACAGTTACTACATCTTCTTACACGTTAACAAATGAACCGACTTCAGGCTGGTGCAAGGTTCAGTTAGCAGAAGCCAGTTTCTCTGGGTTTCAAGCAGTTTATGGACCAGTCGTGCAATTTATGGATCAGTTGTGAGGACTAGACACTCAGAGATCTGACACAGAATGAGGGAGCAGTCCCTAGTCCACAAAACTTCACCTATCCATCCTCCCATTCAGGACACTTACCAAGTAGCCTCTCCCCCTGGCCATCCTTTCATTCAACAGCTATTCTTCCCTGATAGCTCAGTTGGTTAACAATCTGCCTGAAATGCAGGAGACCGCAGTTCGATTCCTGGGTTGGGAAGATCCGTTGGAGAAGGGATAGGCTACCCACTCCAGTATTCTTGGGCTTCCCTTGTGGCTCCGCTGGTTAAGAATCTACCCCCAGTGCGGGAAACCTGGGTTCGATCCCTGGGTTGGGAAGATCCCCTGGAGAATGGCTACTCACTCCACTATTCTGGCCTGGGGAGTTCCATGGGCTCACAAAGAGTCGGACACGACTGAGCAACTTTCACACACGAGTCAAACACTAACCTGGATGAAGGCCTGTGAAACAGACAAAGCTGGGTTCTTGGCCTTCTGTAGACCGAGGTCTGCTGAACTATACAACAGGGAAGTTTAACACAGCCGGATAAAATCTGTGAGAGAGGCAGATCCTGGGGGGTGGGGCACTGAAACAGAAAGAGAATAGGCAACTTTGTGGATGAGAAGTGGCCTAGGTAGAGGGTGAGGAGGGGCAAATTCCTGAAAGGAAGAACAATTAGGAACTGAAAGTTATTTACTGAAGCTGGAGTTTAGGAAGTTGGGGTAATGAGAGGGCAAATTTGAAGCCTCAAGGACTTTTATAAATCAAACATTTTAAATTTTATCTGAAGGCAATGGGGAAGTATAGACTTATGTTAGCCAGGAGAGAAACCAGAAGCGCTTTCCTTCTTAAAAATATCACACAGGCTCCAGTAAGAACAAAGGAAGGAGCAGGAGAAAGACAGAAGGCAAGGTGTGCCTTTAATATCTTAGGCAGCTGGCCTAATATCTTACGTTGCATTCATAATTCCTTCCCCACTTTCACTATTCATTTGACTCAAAAAATGTTTTCAAGGTCATTTCACTTTTTTTTTTATTATGAGGTGGATTAGAAGATCTATTTTAACCTAAATATAATTTCATTTTACCGTAATGTCTCTTGTCTATCACAGAGGAAATGCTTCTCTGGATAAATATACTTTGGTTCTTAGGCTAAATGCTCTCTGCTCTAAGAATTTTTATTTTTTATTTATTTATTTTTAATCTCTAGCCCTGCCCTGAGATTTCCTAAACTCAGTGCCCAATTTAGGGAGGATATGCCCAGAAGGGATAATCCCCACGAGGGGAGGGTGCATTTAACTGCCTGAGGTCCCCACCTGTAGTTCTTCAAAGATGCAAATTGCCCACCAGAGGAAACAGAATACCCACACCAGCCTGAGCTGCACCTTCAGGCTACCTAGGAGGTAAAAGCCCACCAAGAGAAAATAAGATCTGTTTTATTCTCAAAAGCAAAAGCACAGAGGCAGAGCCTGAAGGAGGCTCTAGTTTACCATTTCAATGGAAGTCAAGATTATGGACTAAAGCCAAATTAAGTCACTTTTGTAATTTCTTATAGATTTTTCTAGACTTGTTTCCAGTCAGTTCCCCAGCAGGGATTAGCTGTAAAGCTTATTTAGAAAACAAAAGGCTTGTGCTTAGCAGGACTGCCTGAGAGCACTTCCCACACTGGGCCTGGGGAGAGGGGTCTCCCAAGAAAGAGTGAAAGTGGGGGCAGCCTGGCCAGGAAAGAAGGCGGCGGGGCGGCGGCATGTGGAGCAGGTCCCTAAGGACGCTGGAAATGTTTTTCTACAGTCACCTACGGCAGTTCACATCCGAGCGCTGGCAGTGTCCTTTAGAGCTGGTAGAGGGTGAATAAGGACCTGTAATATAGCAGAGAACCATATTCAACAACTTATAATAATCTACAATGAAAAGAAATCTGAAAAAGTATATGTATATATATATATATATATAACTGAATCATTTTGCTGTACATCTGAAACACAACATTGTAGATTAACTATACTTCAATAATAATAATAATAACATAAAGGGCTTCTCTGGTGACTCAATGGTTAAAGAATATACCTGCCAATGTAAGAGACACAGGTTCAATTCCTAGTCCAGGAAGATTTCACATGCCTTCAGTTCAGTTCAATTGCTCAGTCATGTCCAACTCTTTGGGACTGCAGCATGCCAGGCTTCCCTGGCCATCACCAACTCCCGGAGCTTGCTCAAACTCATGTCCATTAAGTTGGTGGTGCCATCCAACCATCTCACCCTCTATCGTGCCCTTCTCCTTCTGCCTTTAATTCTTCCCAGCCTCAGGGTCTTTTCCAATGAGTCAGTTCTCCTCACCAGGTGACCAAAGAATTGAAGTTTCAGCTTTAGCATCAGTCCTTCTGATAAATATTCAGGACTGATTTCCTTTAGGATTGACTGGTTTGGTCTCCTTGCAATCCAAGGGACTCTCAAGAGTCTTCTCCACATCACAGTTCGAAAGCATCAGTTCTTCGGTGCTCAGCTTTCTTTATAGTTCAACTCTTACATCCATACACGACTACTGGAAAAACCATAGCTTTGACTAGACAGACCTTCACTGGCAAAGTAATGTCTCTGCTTTTTAATATGCAGTCTAGCTTGGTCATAGCTTTTCTTTCAAGGAGCAAGCATCTTTTAATTTCATGGCTGCAGTCACCATCTGCAATGATTCCGGAGCCCCTCAAAATAGTCTCTCACTGTTTCCCTTCTTTCCCCATCGATCTGCCATGAAGTGATGGGACCAGATGCCACGATCTTAGTTTTCTAAGATTATGCCTTGGAGCAACTAAATTCCTGAGCCACAACTACTGAGCCCAGGGGCTGCAACTACTGAAGCCCGGGTGTCCTAGGGCCCACGCTCTGCAACAAGGGAAGCCACTATAATAAGAAGCCGGTGCACGGCAACTATAAGTAGCCCCTGCTTGCCACAACCAGAGAAAGCCCACACAGCAGCGAAGATCCAGCACAGCCAAAGCCAACTACATAAAATTATTAAAAAGAAATAAAAGTGTTGGTAGAGGGTAAACGAGCTGTGGGAAACGGCTATGAAGGAGGAATGAGTGTAAGGGCTTCTCAGTACCTAGACCACTGGATATTAGAAAGCGTTACTAGCCTTGAAACCAGTGGATTATTGTAAGAACAGCTATAACTTATTGAGCACAGGAAGAGTGCTTAGCATAATGAGTGCTTGCTCTATGCCGGGTCCTGTTTAAGATTCTTCACCTATGCACGCGTACATATTGATATATAACATAATACACACATCTTACTCATTTAATCCTCAAGTAGTCATATCAGGTTGGTGCTATTATTCTATTTTATAGTTGAGGAAATAGTCTCAGAGAGGGTATATACGTAGCAAGACATCATTCACAGGTGAGTCCTTTGGAAACTACTAAGATTCTACTAACTCTTAGACTTCAGCTAGTCTAATACACCTGAATATGAAGGCAGTATTGAATATTCTTGCATAGTGTCATAGACTCTGTAGCCCCAGTGGATTTGAATCCCAAGCTGTGCTTCTTTCTGGCTGTGTGACTTTGGCCAAAAAAACACAAAGTGGCATGGTAACAGTAGGTACGCTACTAACCATCTAAAAGGATTGTTTTAGCTAATACCCGCAAAGTCCTTAGAACAATGCCTGGAACACAGTACATGTACAATAAAAGTTAGTCACTACTAAGGGTCCATGTTAGATCACGAATAGCAAATCAGAGTGCAAAGGACTATCCTGATAGCAGCGAGAACTGAAAGCTAACAACCTTAATAACAAAAGGGAAATGTAAAAGCATAAATAACCAACTATAAACACAGAAATATGTTTGATGGGAGAAGAGTATAATAAAAAAATATGTGGGCATGACACATGGTCCTTCAGTCCTGCACATTCATAACCAGGTGAGGGAGAAGGAATGAACTTGAGATAATATCTATAAAATTTCAAATAATCATCAAATTGATGAATGAAGATACCATTCACATTTCTTCTATTGTTTAGCTTTATTAAAATCCTGAAGAAAAAGTAAAAGTGTCAGTTATTCAGTCATTTCCAACTCTGCAACCCCATGGACCATAGCCCACCAGGCTCCTCTGTCCACGGAATTCTTCAGGCAAGAATACTGGAGTGGGTTGCCATTCCCTTCTCCAGGCAACTTCCACACCCAGGGATCAAACTTAGCTCTTCTGCATTGCAGATAAATTCTGTACCTACCATCTGAGCCACCTATTGGATAGCTTTATTAGAATCCTAGGATTTAACATATCAACGCAGAAAAATGTTGATTGACCTTTAGTCTTGCCAAATGTAAATTTTATAATATTAAAATAAATTTGTATCATTCAAATTTTATGACATTTATTCAGAGCAGAATTGGATTTAATAAAAGTAGAATCTATTATTCAATTTTAAAGATTGAATCTTGAGAATAGAGATGTAAACATAAACCCATCCCAATGGAATGAATTAGCTAATTTGATTTTCTTAGTTGTTATTCTTAATATCTGCTTTTTGGCCAATTTATATAGATATTTATTTCATAGTAAATTCAAATGCATATGCAACAAACAGACCCTCTATGATAGACTATGTGGGGTGGGAATTTACAAAATGAGTTAGGACAATGCTGAGTGCTGGAGTGGCTACTGCCTGCTGGGGACAGGTGTTGTCTGAAAGGAAGCAGCCTCAATGCCAAACCAGGCACTGTGAGGGTGGTTCTAAGGAAGACTGGCAGGCCTCTCTCTTGCCATGTCTCTGACTCTGATAAGGGACCTTGTATTTTGTTCTGCCAGGCCCCAAGCACCAAGTCTGGTAAATGATTCTTCAGTGCTGGGAGTAAACAGGCTCCATCTGCATCAATAGTTCCAGAGCTGGAAGACAGGATCAATACACTCTCCTCATAAACCAGATTATAAAGACTGGCATCACTCTCACTCTGGGTGTCTATTTTCCTGTGGTTAGCTACTAGCAGATAGAACTCAGCTTGAGTCAGGATCACCTGCAGATCTGATTCAATGCCAGTGATGGGTCCACAGCCACGGAGGGGAAACGGTGCCGCCTAGAGGCCACCATGTTGGTGGCAGAAGTAATTTGTGAGAGACCTAAAGAGGTACTCTTGCCTGGAAAATCCCATGGGCGGAGGAACCTGGTAGGCTGCAGTCCATGCCAAGAGTTGGACACGACTGAGCGACTTCACTTTCCCTTTTCACTTTCATGCATTGGAGAAGGAAATGGCAACCCACTCCAGTGTTCTTGCCTGGAGAATCCCAGGGACAGCGGAGCCTGGTAGGCTGCAGTCTATGGGGTCGCACAGAGTCGGACACGACTGAAGTGACTTAGCAGCAGCAGCAAAGAGGTACATCGTGGGGACACAATGATGACATTATGGTCCTGCTGACCTCACTGCACTGGGATCTTCTTCAAGTGTAAAATCTGAAAGTTTGTGGCTAATTTTTACTTCAAAAGTGTACTTTCTCCCCCCAACAAAATCACCTATCAGAAACATTGCTAACCTGTTAATCATGATTCCTTTCAATTCCATCAACTCACCTTCAACTGCAACTTGGTGCTAAAGTCAGAATATTTGTGTCCCCCTAACAGATACGGCCTTTGAGAAGTGATGAGATCATAGTGCCCTCAAACTGGAGGCCTAAGAAACCTCCCTTGTCACTTCTGCCTTGTGAGGACACAGCAAAAAGACCAAAGTTTATGAACCAAGAAGTGGATCCTCACCAGACATGAAATCTGCTAGTGCCTTCGTCTTGGGCTCCAGTCTTCAGAACTGGGAGAAATAAATTTCTCCAGTCTGTGGTATTCTATTACAGTGGCTCAAATGGAGTAAGACCCTTGGGTAATAACAAACCAGCTCTAAAGAGGCTTGGCTTCAATTTTATTAGAGGACATAAGATAAAGTTGGCTACTTCAGTGTAACGTGGGAAAAAAGCTTACTGAACATACCACCACATACCAGGCACTAAGCACTAAACTATTATTGAACATTAACAATAATTTATAACTTATATAAAAGCCAAAGTGTAGGCTGTTTGGACTATTTCTTAAGTTGGTAGATGACTTAATATGAGAAACCAAGAGATCAGCCTCTTCTTGCCTACGTAAGTTCTGGCAAGATCACAGCTTTGTTTCAGACTGGAAACTGGGAAACTGTTACAGGGTGGACCTCTGTAACCCACTGTTGAGAGTTCCCCTTCTCACAAAGCATCTACTTCTCCAAAGAGGGAAAGCTTACTTAGGGGAAGTAGCCTGGTTAAGCTATGGCAGTGGTCAGGAGCAGTCAGTGACACCCCCAGAGAGAGATGTGGAAAACCAGGAAAGGGCGCAACCTCTGCCTTCTGAAAAATCTCAGCTCAAATCCCAGTAGTTGAGGTCTGTGACCTCTGCAAGTTACTTAACCTCTCTCCTTCAACAGTTAGTTTCCTTTTGCATAAAGGAGATGAAAGTGTGGTTGAGACCTTTAAAAGACAATATATGTAAATGGCTTAGCACAAGAACTTGCCGGTAGTAACTACTAGAAGTACTGGAGTGGGTAGCCTATCCCTTCTCCAGGGGATCTTCCTGACCCAGGAATCGAACTGGGGTCTTCTGCACTGCAGGCAGATTCTTTACCAAATGAGCTACCAGGGAAGCCCAATAACTGCTGTTGTTAGGAACTAATACCAACTCCCACTACACTCAGGTAAAACCTAACAGCCTAAAGGGTCTTCACAACAGGATGCAGCAAATCGCCTGTCTTCCTATCCCCTACTCCCCTTCCACTACACTGTAAGCCAAGATAAAAGAGAACATAGGCAATGATAATGAGGGAGTTGAGTTGTGAGGTTACACTGAATATGGGCTGGGGTCCAGGCAATGGCCAAAGCCGCTTGCAAGCTTGGCAGCCGATAGGCAGTGAGTCTGCAGAGAAAGCAGGAGAATGGAACGTACTCACTGAAAAAAGCACAGACGAGACTGTGAGACTACAAAGCCTGACACAGATAGAAACACATACATTTCCACCACACGCACTATCTGCCTGTCGCTCTTCGGTTCTCATGAGGCCAGCCTGGACTCTCTAAAGATTTCTTTGAAGATTCCCCTCTATCCTTAACAAGAGACCCTTCTTGAGCTGAGTTCCTTTGCAAGATTCAGGATGGACTCCAGACTCTCAGGGAACTTCTTCACAACCTTAAGTGATGCAATCTCAATATAACAGGAATAGAAGCACCATCAAGGCTGAGGAGAAAAGTAAACCAGAGAGAGGATGGAGGATTTGGAGACAGAGATGTATGTATGAACCTCAGTATCTACGTGTTTTAAATCTTGTAATTTTCAGAGACCCAGAGGTCTCTGACAGTTAATGAACTGTCATTTAAAAATGTTGAGGCAAAAAGGAACGCATTTGAGTCAGTTCTAATGAGGTGGATGAACCTAGAGTCTATTATACAGAGTGAAGTAAGTCAGAAAGAGAAAGAGAAATATTGTATACTAACGCATATATATGGAATCTAGAAAGATGGTACCAATTAATCTATTTGCAGGGCAGCAATGGAGAAACAGACAGAGAGAACAGATTTATGGACTCGGGGGAGAGGGGAGGAGAGGGTGAGATATATGGAGAGAGTAACATGGAAACTTACCTCACCAGATGTAAAATAGATAGCCAGTGGGAAATTGCTCTATGACTCAGGGAACTCAAACAGGGGCTCTGTATCAACCTAGAGGTGTGAGATGGGGAGGGAGGTTCAAGAGGGAGGGGACATACGTATACCTACGGCTGATTCATGCTGATGTTTGACAGAAAACGAAAATATTCTGTAAAGCAATTATCCTTCAATTAAAAAATAAATAAATTTTAGAAAAATGTTGAGGAAGAGGCAAGCTACTGAATGAGTAGAGGACCTCCATTTCACCCTAGTGGGACTGTTACTGATTCTTACTCCTTCTCAGAAAAGGTATTCTTTCACTCTTTTATTCATATCTTAAGCATTTCATGAGAGAGGTTACACATTCTAGGAGCATTTGACAATGTGAGGATTTAAGAAAGTCACAAGTATATACCTCAGAAATGTCCTGGTCCTAAGACACTCTTTAATTGGCTAGAGAGGGAAGGAGGAAGGGGGAGCTATCTAAACCTGGGAAGACTTCCGCATCTTTCCCCAAGACAAACTCATATATGTTAAGAATGAAATTTATTCCTGGAATTCTACCATTGTTCTCTACCACTGTTCTCTTTTTATCCCCGCATTGTCCTTTTTTCCTCTGTCTTGCCCTTCTGAAATTGCCCTTTGATACAGGACCCTCCTTCTGCTTACTCTGAAATCCACTTAGGTCTCCCCTTCTCAGATAGTACCTAATGGTCCTCTCTTCAATTAAAATGTTCATTCTTACAAAGCATGGCTTTCATTTAGCTCCTGAGGTATCCGACAGAATTAATTCATACTAACCTACGAAGGGCAGTTAAGCGTGATGATGACAACGTACTTTTTCCACCGATATTTGCATTTTAAAAGAAGATGTTTGTGGATCCAAAAGGCTAAGTCCTTCATGGTGTACTTTTATGCATTATAAACAACTGGTGGGAAGATATTTTTTCATCCAAGGGTCTTTCCAGGACCTTTTAAATCACACTGTCTACCCCCACTAGAACATGTTTCACAAAGATGAACATTTTTATCTGTTTTAATTATTGCTGAATCTCTGATGCCTAGAGCAGGACATGGCATACTCATTGCTCAATTAATGTTTGTGGAATGAATGCCAGGATTTAAATCAAAGTCAGTCTGACTTCAAATTGTAATGTTCTTTCTACTGTATAAAGCTCTCTTTCTTATAATCAATCTCTTCACCTGCATGCTAAGGCACTTCAGTTGTGTCTGACTTGTTGTGACCCCATGGACCCTACTAGGGTCTTCTGTCCATGGGATTCTCCAGGCAAGAATACTGGACTGTGCTGCCATTTCCTTCTTCAATCTCTTCACCTACCTTACAGTAAAAGAGAAAAGAAGTAAAGAAAGAATGGAATAGAGGGAAGAAAAGAGATGGTACCAAGATGGATAAAATGAAATAGACTCAGGGATCAGCTGCAAATTTCAACCCCCTGGGTCTCTCCTCCAAAGCAAACTAACTTGTCTGGAGCTCCTGATGTTTCCTTCTGAAAATGTTTCTACTTAGTATCTTTTCTAACCTTGTTATTATTTGTGATTTTTTTTCGGGGGAGGGGGGTGGAATGCATGTTTGTTTAAAGAAAAATGTATCCAGTAGAAATTATGGAGCAGTTGAAAGAAAAACACATGACCCATATCCTTTCACCAAAATACAAACACTCTGAATTCACATCCTACATTTTCTTTCTAGGTTTCTTCCTATGCATACATTTAAAATATTTATTCAATTTTATTTGCTCATTTTATCTTTTTTTTTTTGGCCATGTCATACAGCTTGCAGGATCAGCTTGCTGCTGCTGCTGCTAAGTCACTTCAGTCGTATCCGATGCATGAAGATGAAAAGTGAAAGTGAAGTCGCTCAGTCGTATCCAACTCTTAGTGACCCCATGGACTGCAGCCCCACCAGGCTCCTCCGTCCATGGGATTTTCCAGGCAAGAGTACTGGAGTGGGGTACCATTGCCTTTTCTGGCAGGATCAGCTTGCTGGATCTTAATTCCCTGACCAGGGATCGAACCTGTGTCCCATGAAGTGGAAGCGTAGAATGCCAATCACTGGGCCACGAGGGAATTCCCCATATATTTTAAACTTAGCTTTTAGTTTCCCTGGTAGCTCAGATGGTAAAGAATCGGCCTGTAATGAGGGAGACCCAAGTTTGATCCCTGGGTTGGGAAGATCCCCTGGAGAAGGAAATGGCAACACACTCTAGTATTCTTGCCTGGAGAATTCCATGGACAGAGGAGCGTGGTAGGCTAGAGTCCAAGCGGTCACAAAAAGCTGGACACAACTGAGCGACTAACATTCTCAGTTTTCATACACATTTTTGTGTATCCTGATTTATCATTTTTCTACCATCATATTTTATTTCTGTCATGTACTGGTATTATTCTCCTCCATGATGTTCAGTGAAAAATTCTAAGTTAAATGAAGTGAAGTTTTCTGCTGCCAGTTGGTATTAAAATTTCATGTTCTTTCATACTGATTCTGTGACAAGGGAATTTTAAAATTCCAATTCTTATTCTTGGCAGGAGACAAAAGAGTTTTACAATTCTCTCCTTCTGTTAAATATTTTAAAAATTACAAAGAATCAATAAAACATGTGGTTGTATTTATTTATAATGCTGAGCAAACACACTTATTCTCTAACCATTTTTCCCTCCCAAGTTTTTCCGGATCATGATTCCTGGAAGAATAAATAGCCATTGCCCCAAAAGAGAACAACTGCCTAGGACTACACAAAAAGGAACATGCCCAAATATAAAGAAATTAAGTCAGGTTTTTATTTATTTAACATACACATAACGTTATCTTCATCTAGTGAATAGAACCATTCCATAAGAATTGTATAGATTAAAAAAATAAAATAAAATAAAATAAAAATAAAAAAAAAGAATTGTATAGATTAATATAGAGTTTTGTATATTAAAATACTATAGAGGTAGTTTTAGTCATATAGCTGAGAAGATTTAAGAGACTACAGAATGTTTAAAACCATCAAGGGGAAACTATAGTGTAGGAACCAGACTAGGGTTTATAGACCTGTTCTGTTATTTACTACCTCTGTGACCACAAGTGATCAAAAAAACAAACAAATTTCTTTTCCCATAGGTTGGGGAGGAATATTTTAAAGTATCGGCCATGTTACAGGTTCCTTGGTAGATGTTTTACAAAGACCATTTAATTTAATCCTTATGACTCTGTGCTTCTAATTCGGGGGGCTCTGGTTTGATCTCTGGCCAGAGAACTAAGAACTAAGACTCCACATGCCCCTTGGTGCTGCCAAAATTTAAAAACAAAAAAGAAAAGTTAATTCTTATAAATGATGCTATTGGGTTGGCAAGTTGTAGTAAGCTTTTATTTTCCCCTCTTTACTAAGAGAACCCCAATTTTCCTGGGGAAACCAATATGCTTATACCAAAAAAAAAAAAACATAATAGTGCATTTCCCAGGCTCTCTTGGGATCCAATTAAGGTTGGATGCAGTTCTCAAGGGGCTTCCCTGGTGGCACTAGTGGTAAAGAACCCATCTGCCAATTCAGGAGAAGCAAGACATATGTTTGATCCCTGGCTTGGGAAGACCCCCTGGAGAAGGGCACTGCAACCCACTCCAGTATTCTTGCCTGGGAAATCCTATGGACAGAGAGGCCTAGTGGGCTACAGTCCATAGTGTTGCAAAGAGTCGGACATGACTGAACCAACTTCG
The DNA here is from genome assembly GCA_006410875.1 of Neotragus pygmaeus. Classification (NCBI taxonomy): domain Eukaryota; kingdom Metazoa; phylum Chordata; class Mammalia; order Artiodactyla; family Bovidae; genus Neotragus; species Neotragus pygmaeus. The sequence goes on from SJYV01042091.1 coordinate 376,952, forward strand.
CACGCACAAGGACGCAGTTCTTAGCAAAATAGGTAGAGGCTGAAAGATGGAGCTTCCAGGAAATGCTTTATGCAAACAGCAGACTGTGTGCTCAGTCGTGTCTGACTCATTTCCTCCTCCTGGGAATCTTCCCAACCCAGAGATCAAATCCATATCTCCTGCATCTCCTGCATTGGCAGGAGGATTCTTTACCATTAGTGCCACCTGGGAAGCCCCTAAACAACAGACTGGCAACTACTATTGATTCAGGTAACAATTATCAATGGACCCTAAAACCGAAGGATGAAAGTTTGAGGAGAAACAGGATATTTAGCAATATTAAAGCACATTCCTCAAATGACATACATTAATATCAAAGGGAAAAATCGTTAAATGTACAGTAGAGAGGCAGACAACACCTTAAACAAAGGATCAAAATTAATATTGCTAATAGTGGGGCAAGTATATGTTATGTATCTCCTGAGATGATGCACTGTGAGAAGAAGAGCATGTCTGGGATATTCCTAGCAAAGATGCCAAAGATGCATCATCTGAACTTAATCAGGAAGATTCAACAAACTCCAGTTGAGCAGCGTGCTGCAAGGTAACTGATTTAACCTGTACTCTTCCAAATATCAAAAGACAAACACAGAGAACCATTCCAGATTAAAGGTGACTATAGACACATAACATCTAAATGCAATGTGTGATCCTAGTTTGGATATCGGGCCAGAAAGGAAAATAATTGGGACTCCTGGCAAAATTTGAATAAGGTTTGTAGATTAGATAACTGCATTGATATCAGTGTTAATTTCCTGGATTTGATCACTGCACTGTGTTATTTAAGAAAACTTTTTTTTAGGAATTAGGAATTAGGTACTAAAATAAAGGGACACCATGCTTAAAAATTCTTTCCCAGATGGTTTAGGGGGAAATGCATAATTTAGACAGAAAAAAATGATAAAGTAATTGTGATAAAAATGTTAGCATTCAAGGAATCTGGGTGAAAATATTTAGGAATTCTTTGTACAATTTTTGCAACCTTTTCTCAATTCTAAAATTAATTCAGAATAAAAGTTACATGAGTAAAAATGTAGAGGATGGACAGATAACTTGTCCATAGATAACTTTTGATCTTGACCTTTCTCCTTCTTTCTTCCCAGATAAGGATACAACCACAACCAGCTTTTAACAAAAAAAGACAACGCTTCAAGCCAAGCATGGCTTAGCAGAAAGGTACCAGCTTAGATGCCAGACAATTTGTTTTAAGGCATTCTTTGTTTTTCTTTTGCAGTGCAGTAGGTAATCAAAACCAAGACAGCAAAGTTAAGTCTAATTTGCCTAAGACTACACCATTCCAAAGAAGAAGGACCCAATTCTGTTTAGGTTTGCAAACAAAACATTCCTTTCTACTCTATACCATGCTGAAGCCCAGGCTTCACTCTCTGTGAAAATACAAATAAGAATTTCAGCACTCCAGAAAGAACGTATAGTGGGAAAGAAGCTATAGCAGGGCCTGGCAGAGAGGACAGACACTCAAATGTTTGCTGAATCAGTAGCTCAGGAAACCAAGCACATCTGTTTTCAGTATTCTGCTATACTGAGCTATTTTTAAGTACTGAAGGAAAAAAAAAAAAAAACTGTATTTATGTGGATGTAATACTCTAGCTGCAGATATTAGTCAGCAGTTTCATTCAGTTTCTTGGATCTCTTTCTCTACTCTCTCCTCTTTCTCTTCCGTGACTGTTCTCTCCTTCACAGAAGCCCCACTAACTCCCTCTAAGCCCCTTCCTTATCAATCAGCTCTTGCTATTCCATCTCCCACCCTACCCCACCCTCAAAAAGGGAGGGGCTGAGTATGAATTAGAGGAGAAAAGTTCTACAAAAAAAGGGGCTCATTCTGCCAGGGAGGTCAGAAGTTAACCCACAAGGACCATTTTTCCTAAATTTGGCAAGGAAATATAAAAAACAAGGAGCCCAAGTCTCTGGCCAGAGCCGAGAAGCTACCTACAGACCAAGATTCCAAAAGCCCCAAACAGAAAAGTGAAAGGTATAGAAAGGTGCTGAATTCAGGCCTAACCAGCCCATCAGGTATGCAAGATACAGCAGAACTTAGAACCACTCATTCTGTTAAAATGAAATGGGTTAAATTTGTAGTTTCACTGATACGTTTTCAATGGTTATGAATTTTGTTTTTAAAAAAACAAAGATCTTGGTATTTACTATATCATGAAATAAGCACCCAAATACAAGTATAGTCATTTTGCTTCCCAGGTGCCAGTAGTTTAAAGAACCCACCTGCCAATGCAGGAGATATAAGAGACTGCAGTTCGATCCTTGAGTTGAGAAGATCCCCCTTGGAGGAGGGCAACCCATTCCAGTATTCTTGCCTGGAGAATCCCATGGACAGAGGAGCCTGGTGGGCTATAGTCCATGAGGTCACAAAGAGTTGGACACAGCTGAAGCTACCTAGTACGCACACACATAGAAACTTGAACCACATCTAGACAGCAGCACCTGCACAAGAAGACTGGTTGCTATCTAGGACTCATCATGCATACACCTGGGAGAGAGGGAGTAGTTTAAGGACTTGGGTCTGGGTCATCTTGGGTCTCACCAACTATGGCCCTGCCCTGGAAAGGCCATGTGTGTATCGGGGTATTAGAGGTAGGGAGAGGGGTCATGCATGCATGCATACTAAGTTGATTCTTTTCGACCCTAAGAACTGTAGCCCACCAGGCTCCTCTACCCATGAGATTCTCCAAGAAGAATACTGGAGTGGGTTGCCATGCCCTCCTCCAGCAGATCTTCCCAACCCAGGGATTGAACCCTCATCTCTTACATCTCCTGCACTGGCAGGTGGGTTCTTTACCACTAGTGCCTCCTGGAAAGCCCAAGGAGAAGGTAGTGGAAGAATAAGCTGGAGCTCCTCTATTTCTTTATATTACCCATGACTAGCGTGGTATTTGAGATCCTGGGCAAGACAGCATCAGGAACAGTCGAGCCAGAGAGAAGGCTTCTGTCCTTGGCCTCTCTGTGCTCATAATCTTCTATCTTCTATTCCTGTGCACATAGACTCTTGAGCTGCTGGCAGACAATTACATCCACAGCCAACTCCCTCTTCTTTCCTCAAACTGTATGCCAGTTCTGGACCCTCCATCTAATATCTGCAACTTATTGAGCTTACCCCAATTATTCATGTAGCATGTTGGTTGCTCATAGTCAACATCATTAAAGAACTGGAACTGGGGAGAGAGGAGACCTTGGAGATCTGGACTGGCTTTGAAATGCCCTGGTTCAAATCAGTTACCACCCTGCTGGCCCTGGAGGCCCAATCTACTTTGACAGAGTCCCCTGCTCTTGTACTTACATGACCACAGACTCAGGCAGACGAGACAGTCAGCTGCAACTGCCTGGTCACGGATTGCTAATGAACATGGGAATGTTTTCACAAGAAGTTACCTTAAACTTCCAGGTAGTCTTAGCACCACCCAGTAATTCGAACTTCAAAAGACTCAGTTTAGCTGTGGAATGGGGCAGTAAAATCTTCAACCCTATTCTGGCTATTCAGGACTTGCCTGTTTAGCTAGCTGCAGGGAGTTGGGGAACACAGTGGGTGTGGAGAGAAGACAGTCAAATTCTCTACAGGAGATAAGAGTGCCTGGGCCTGGAGCTGATAAATTTATCCCTCAATAAACACTCTTATAGGACTTCCCTGGTGATCCAGCGGTTAAGAATCCCCCTGCCAAGGCAAGGGACATGGGTTTGATCCCTGGTCCAGGAAGATCCCACATGCTGTGGAGCAACTAGGCCTTCGTGACACAACTACCCAGCTCACATACTTAGAGCCCGAGAGCCACAACTACTGAGCCTGCGTTCTAGAGCCTGTGCTCCAAAACAAGAGAAGCCACCCCAATGAGAAGCCCACACACCCCAACTAGAGTAGCTCTCCACTTGCAGCAATGAAGACGCAGCACAGCCAAAAATTAATTAAGTAACTTAAAATTTTCAGTCTTACAAAAAGTCCTTTGGAACTGAAAATGGGATTTCCTAATTTAAGGGTTTTATTAAATGAGCACTTCTCTTATATTTTCCGAAGAATGGAAACACACCTGGACTGTACTCTTGTAAAAAGTGGGTATAGATATAGCTTTGCTTGCAGATATAAATACAAAGCAATGTAAAATTACTGGTATTAAGTAATGCAACATGACCTTTTGATCATTTTGTAGAGCAACAGTACTTATGCGAGCTAGTGCTAGTGGCACTGCAGGAAAAAATATTAAAAAACAACAAAACTGGCAAGCAGTCAAGTCCATCAGGGATGTAGCAAGCATCTATTGTTTTTCCTATCCTGATAAACTTTCTGCTGGCACAGTAGTCGAGCTTCCCTTTGAAGAAAGTCCCTATTTCCCTGTTCTTATGCCATATGCCCATTGCTTATTTTAGAGGTGGGATGTAAACCAAGGCTAGTCAGAGCATCTCACACATTGGACTATAGGAACTCGCCCAATACAAAGGTACATGCCCCAGTAAGGTCCAGTGAGTAGTAAGAGGACTTTTGCTGGGATTCTAAGGAGAGAGGTAAGGAGTCTTCCTCTATAAACTTGGTCCTTGGAGGTTACAGGACTGCAGGACCTGACAGCAAACTTGCCCTTGCACAGTCTCAGAGAAAGAAACCAACAGAAAGAGCAGAGTCCAGATAAAACAATTAAAGTCCAGATCCTCGAGAGATTATCTGGATGTTCCCCAGAGCAAGTCATGTCTGAAGTAACGGACTTTTCTGTAACATGAGCCAACAGTTTGAAGTGAGTAATGTTATGGGGTAATATCTTTAAATGTCAGTTGTTAAGAAATTGATGATATGCACCAAAGATACCTAGGTCTCCACTCTGACCTTTATTGAGTATTTACTCTGTTTCATGCACTAAAGTACTAAGCACATCAAAGCTATTATGTAATAAAATTCTAACAACCACCACATGAGGAGGATATTATTATCCTTCTCAAAACAGGTAGAGCAGGAATTTGCATCCTGGACTCTAGAGCATGTGAAACTACTTGACTATTCAGGTCCTTGCCTTGGTCACGTTTCACATCTCTCGAGAGGTGGCTATGCAACATTTTAGCCTCTTTTTTTCCAAATGACTGCTGCTGCTAAGTCGCTTCAGTCGTGTCCGACTCTGTGCGACCCCATAGACGGCAGCCCACCAGGCTCCCCCGTCCCTGGGACTCTCCAGGCAAAAACACTGGAGTGGGTTGCCACTGCCTTCTCCAATGCATGAAAGGAAAAGTGAAAGTGAAGTCGCTCAGTCATGTCTGACTCTTAGCGACCCCATGGACTGCAGCCCACCAGGCTCCTCCGTCCATGGGATTTTCCAGGCAAGAGGACTGGAGTGGGGTGCCACTGCCCTCTCTTTCCAAATGACACAAGAAGTATAAACAAATGAAATCCATCAAATGGAGCAGGATGGGGCCCNGCAGCCCACCAGGCTCCTCCGTCCATGGGATTTTCCAGGCAAGAGGACTGGAGTGGGGTGCCACTGCCCTCTCTTTCCAAATGACACAAGAAGTATAAACAAATGAAATCCATCAAATGGAGCAGGATGGGGCCCCAGAACCCTCTGTCTTGCACCCCTCTCTTCCAAGGAATTCCTAGGGCTTCACAAAGTACTTTAAAAGCATTTCACAGAACACAATAAGAAAGGATAAAGGATACTTAGTGTATGGAACAATTTCCAAGAATTATTAAACAGGAAAATGTAAGGTGCAGAACAGTTTATACAATATGCTACATTGATTTGTGTTATTAAAAGAGAGCACATATACATATATGTGTATCTAGAAGGATAAACAAGAATTGTTTATATTTGCCTGGGTGGCCAAGAAATCGTAGGGAAATTTCCTTTTGCTAAGTACACTTTTGTCACTTATATTTTAACCACGTGAATGTATTACCTGTCTTAAAGAAGGAGGAGACCACCATGATGACAATAATTGCATTCAGTTCAGTTCAGTTCAGTCGCTCAGTCGTGTCCGACTCTTTGCGATCCCATGAATTGCAGCACGCCNGTATTCTGCATATAAGTCAAATAAGCAGGGTGACAATATACAACCTTGACATACTCCTTTTCCTATTTCGAACCAGTCTGCTTTTCCATGTCCAGTTCTAACTGTTGCTTCCTGACCTGCATACAGATTCCTCAAGAGGCAGATTAGGTGATCTGGTATTCCCATGTCTTCCAGAATTTTCCACAGTTTATTGTGATCCACACAGTCAAAGGCTTTGGCATATCTGTAGCATTTTTGAGGCGATCGCTGTTCTTTGCCATTCTATTGTTTTTCTCTATTTCTTTACATTGAACACTGAGGAAGGCTTTCTTATCTCTCCTTGCTCTTCTTTGTAAAATTGCCTTCAAATCGATTATCTTTCTTTTTCTCCTACGACTAATTTATCTTCTTTTCTAAGCTATTTTAAGGTTTTCTCAGACAATCCTTTTGGCTTTTTCCATTTATTTTTCTTGGTTATTGTCTTGATCACTGGCTTATGCAGAATGTCATAACCCTTGGTTACTAGTTCTCCAGACAGTCTGTCTATAAGATCTAATCCCTCAAATCTATTTATCACATATGCTGTGTAATTGCTGGGGGCCAGCATGAGGAACTCTGGCCATGGCAAATGTCATGAGGAAGGAAGCTTGGCATATGCAAAGGCATGATCAAGCCTCAGGAAATCCCCTGTTCCGGAGCATCTACCCCAAAGTCAGATTACTTTACATGGGGCTCTCCCCCATAACCATTTCTCTCCGAGAAGGAGTTTACTTGCAGCTCCAGTTAATAAAAATTCCTGGACGTGACAAAAGTGTTTCAACTTATGAACTCTGAAGGTTAACTAGCCTGCCTGTATAGGTTTGTCCGGGCACAATGGCCCCCTAAACATGAGAGGCATGAGATGTTTTAGACTTCTTAAAGGCAAATGCTTTTGCAAAGTTAGAAACTATTAGAATAGTGATTGGGTTAGGAATTATATTTGTGAAGGTTTTTTTTTCATTTGTTGTGCCAATAATTTCTGCCAATTCCCTGCCCTGGGTGTGACAAGGGTGTCTCAGGTCAAACCTCTCTGCTGGCAGACTAGCTTGTGTGACAACCTCTCAACCATAAACAGCACAGAGAGTTTTGGAGGATTTTTGAAAATCTTAGTTAGCATAGGGCTTTTCTCATTAGTGAGTCAATGATTGCCGCCAGGTATCCATATCCTNCTCCGCACACGGAGCCTGGCTTCCTCCCGACTGCAGCATGATGCTTCCACCAAGGCTCAGCTCCGCACATGGAGCCTTTCCTGGCCCAGCTGGAACAGTTTCCTAGCACCTCTCTGCGGTGGTTATAAGGCTGCTTCCCGGCTGAACTTCTGTATGCTTGTCATGTCTCCCTCCCGACTGTGGGCTCCTTGAGGGTAGAGGCTGTCTTTTTCCTCTTACAGTATCTTTCACAGGTAGAGTTTAGAGTTCTCTAAACTTGCGTTAAACTTGAAAGGAGACAAGGGACTTCCCTGGTGGTCCAGTGGTTGAGAATCCGCCTGCCAACACAGGGGACACAGGTTCCATCCCTGGAAACCTAGCTCGCACGTGCCACGGGGCAACTAAGCCTGTGCCCCACCGTAAAAGACCCCACGTGCCACAACTAAGACCCGATGCAGCCAAACAAATACTTATAAAGTATCTTTAAAAAATAAACAAACAAACAAAAGGAGGCAGGTTCTTCCAGCTCTAAATTACAGGAGAGAACAGATTGTTTCTTATGTTTGGCTGAGTAACAAACAAGGCAGGACACAGTTTTGCTGGCTATAGGCAAGGCTACTTGCAGAAATTAAGACTTAGAGATCGTTCTAAAACAATACACGCAGGGGAAAAGCAAAGCAGAAGAATGAAGTGGCTTGGGGGCAAAAATGTCGTGCCTAGGAATACTGGAACTGAGGGACCAGCCCTCATATTTAAAGCAAAAATGTTTATCTCAATCCTTTTGTGACTTGTTGATTTTCATCTCTGGACAAACTCAGACATTCTGAAATATAAAGAATTCTGCTTAAACATGAGAGCACAGATAATACTCGGAGAGCCTGTAAGGTCCTGCCAAAACTGGGCTCTCCCATCTTGTGGGCTCTCGCTCCTGAGGGACCTGGTCCTTTCCATCACTTAAAGAACTTGCTGATCCAAGCTGGCCCGGACAGGTGGGGCAGGGCAGTCTGTGGTTATCTCGCTGCCAGGATCTGTGTACGGCAACCAGGTTGGCTGCTGAATGGACAAGATGATATGTGACCTTCTGATATATGCTAATATTTTTCCAACTAAAAACACTGTTTTGAAACATTTTATTAATGAAGGAAAAACATTTGCTGTGTTCAAGAGAATAATGAGTCATGGCTTAGGGATGAAAGAGAACATACCAGTCAGACCTGAATCTACGGCCAATGAAGAATTACGATAGGATGGAATAAAAGAGATGACTCTGAAAGCCCCTAGTCCTGGGATTTGCCTGGCTTTTATCCAGGAAGATTACTTTGGGAACTGAATACGATTTCCCAGCTGTAGGGAGTCCATGCTGCCCACCGTCACCAGGAACACGAGATCATAAAATGGAAGCTTGGTAGAGTAGGTAAGAAACAGCCTCTGCCTTCCACCTCCCTCAATGGACAGAGCTAATAAAGTGACTGACTTAGATGAATGTCAAATCTTACAGCCCTCAGTTATTCCAGCCTCTATAAAAACAAAATGAGTAATTTGAGGTTAGAGAAGATAGCTTCTTGTAATTATGATTACAAGATTCTAATCATTAGAACTTAAAAAAAAAAATTACTGTAGCATGTCTTCGTAAAGAACTATTCATAGAAAAGCCTAGAGCCATTTATACACGAAATCTAGACAACTGTAAAGAAATAATAATAATAAAAAAGATAAAGCTTGTCTCAATTGATGCCCTGAGCGGATAATCACAATTGGAGTTGTAAACATACCCTTTGTGTACACTTCGTCTCTTCTCTTTGACTCTGTTATCTTTTTTTTAGTTTATTAAAATCATGTATAACTGTTTCTCTCTTTTTCTGGAATGTTTCCTCAGAAGCAGATGAGCAAACGTCCATGTTACCCCAGGACCAAATCCCAGTTACCTTCTTTTAAAGTCCATTTGATGGAGCCTGTCCTCTTGCTGACGGCATGCAGACTTCCATCCAACGTTGACACAAACAGCAAGGTTTCAGGAAGTGTCACCGTGCTGGGACTCCCAGAAACCTGCAGTGAGAGGTAGAAGAATCGATGTGGTCAGTATGATCCTTCTTCTTGGGTGTGCACAACCACAGACCAGCCCCTCCCTTACCTGAAAAGTTATCCTTCTAAGATCCACCACGTCACAGACGAAGAAACCGAGGTTGACGAGCTGAAGTTCCCATCAAGGGCATGTGTCTGGACAACAGCTGGTTTAGGACTAGAACCAGATCGCCTTGTTCTATCTGAGTAGCAGTCCTTCCCACACAAGGGCTAATGACCTAACATGTCAGGGACGGGGGACTCTGAAATAGTCCAAGGCCAGCCTCCACTGAAACAGATGGGGAGAGTATGTATGCTCAGCTTTGAGTTCCTTCTCCTGGTTATATTTTACTTTCTGAAACCTGGTTATCTTGCAAGACTCCATGCTAAAGTAGAATGCCAACACACCGACACGCAACTTAGGAAATTTTAAAAGGCAAGGAATCTGGCTCAGTGGTAAAGAATCCGCCTGCAACACGGGAGACTTGGGTTCGATCCCTGGGTCGGGAAGATCCCCTGGAGAAGGGAATGGCAACCTACTCCAGTATTCTTGCCTGGGAAATCCCACGGACAGAGAAGCCTGGTGGGCTACAGTTCATGGGGTTGCAAAAGAGTCAGACACAACTTAGCGACTCAACAANTATTGCTGAAGCCTGGCTTGGAGAATTTTTAGCATTACTTTACTAGCGTGTGAGATGAGTGGAATTGTGCGGTAGTTTGAGCATTCTTTGGCATTGCCTTTCTTTGGAATTGGAATGAAAACTGACCTTTTCCAGTCTTGTGGCCACTGCTGAGTTAGTGTAATGAATTTCAAGCCAAAGTGAGCTTGCCACTGGGAGGTTGAAATGGTTCTCCCAGTGGGCTGCTATCCAATCCCCCAAATTTAACTCCTTTCTTCGACATTTATCTTTACATATGACTAAGTGTTAATTACTAAATGATTGCTGAAAGCAAACAAAATATTCAGAAACTGAATTTAGTTAATCAAATTTTCGGAGGAAAATTTTCTCAGACTCTGTTGAGGAAGTGTGGATGCCATGCAACATAGCACTGCAGAATTACTGCTTCCTTGCATACAAGCTGAAGTGGGAATTTCCTCATTTGAGGAGTTCATTCATCCCTTAAAGAGCTACTAAGTGCTGACCATGTGTCATATACTGTGCTTAAGCACTGAAGACAGAACCTAAAAGTGTTAGTTGCTCAGTCGTGTCTTGACTCTTCGTGACCCCATGGATGTACTCTGCCAGGTTCCTCTGTCCCTGGAATTCTCCAGGCAAGAATACTGGAGTGGGTTGCCATTCCCTTCTCCAGGGGATCTTCTCAACCCCGGGGTCAAACCCGGGTCTCTTACATTGCAGGCAGATTCCTTACCATCTGAGCCACCAGGAAGAGCTACTAAAGAGAGAGCAATTTACAAAAGGGCACATTTAAAATCCCTACCTTTATGGGTTTACAGTCAGGTGACAGTGGAGAAATATACTGTAAACAAAATAAAGATGTAAAATAAATACTATATTCCATTAATCCTATGGTGAACATTTCTTCACATTTTATGAAACCTCAAATTGGTATGCATTTTTTGATAGGTGGCATCTTACAGTCAAAGCTATGGTTTTTTTTCTAATATTCAGGTATGGATGTGAGAGTTGGTCCATAAAGAAGGCTGAGCACCAAAGAACTGATGCTTCTGAACTGTGGTGCTGGAGAAGATTCTTGAGAGTCCCTTGGACTGCAAGGAGATCAAACCAGTCAATCCTAAAGGAAATCAACTCTGAATATTCATTGGAAGGACTGTAGCTGAAGCGGATGCTCCTGATGTAAAGAGCTGACTCACTGGAAAAGACCCTAATGCTGGGAAAGATTGAACGCAAAGTAGGAGGAGGTGGGATGAGATGGTTAGATAGCATAACTGATTCGATAGACGTGAATTTGGGCAAACTCTGGGAGACAATTGCGGACAGAGGAGCTTGGCATGCCATAGACCGTGAGGTCGAAAAGAATTGGACATTACTTAGCAAATGAATAACAATAACAATCTTTTTTTTTCTTTCTCTGAGGTATACTTGATGGCATCTTAGATCTGATGAAATATGGAAAAATTATATATATATATATATTTATGGAAGGATAAAGTAAGACTGATAAGGACTACAGAGGACCATAAGCAGAGCAGAGGAAGAAGGATTGTGGGGAGATGGCAACTTACAACAGTCAGGAGAGACCCAAGTAACATTTACATGTACGTCCATGCACAGTTGTGTCTGACTCTATGCGACCCCATAGACTTAGTCTGCCAGGCTCCTCTGTCCATGGAATTCTCCAGGCAAGAATAATGGAGGGGTTGCCATTCCCTTCTCCAGGGGATCTTCCCTACCCAGGGATCGAACCCAGGCCTCCTGCATTACAGGTAGATTCTTTACCATCTGAACCACCAGGGAAACCCAAGTAACATCTGAGCAGACTTAAATAAGGTGAAGGGAGTGAGGCATTTCTCTATGTAGGTAGAGGAGCAGGCATCCAAAACACAGCAAAGACAAGCACAAAGGCCATGAGGGGAAATCGAGTTTCAGAAACCTAAGGAAGCCAGTGTTGCTGGAGTGGAGGGAATAAAGCAGGAAANAAGGGAGTGAGGCATTTCTCTATGTAGGTAGAGGAGCAGGCATCCAAAACACAGCAAAGACAAGCACAAAGGCCATCAGGGGAAATCAAGTTTCAGAAACCTAAGGAAGCCAGTGTTGCTGGAGTGGAGGGAATAAAGCAGGAAATGAGTGAGGTCAGGGAGATAACAGAGAGGCCAGATTACGCAGGGACTTGTAGACCACTTCTTTACTTAGTACAGGATCATTGTCTTGAGTCTAGAGAGGTCAGACAGGGTAGTACATGAGAGCACAGGCTTTGGAGTCAGATTATCAATTTATGTTCCAGCTTTGCCACTTTCTACCTATATGACAAAAGGCAAGTTACTCTCTCTCCCTGTTTTGTCACGGGAAAAATGGGGCTAATAAGATTATTCAGTTCATAAGGTTGCTGGAAGAATTAAGCAATTTATTTCTTGTAAAGTCCTTCCAATAGTCTGGCAAAGAAAGGGCACAAGTGTATTTGATACTGTTATTATAGGTTGGTTCTGAATGTCAATTACTGCTTCATCATTATCAATTTATTTTGCTATGTGTTGTTTGGTTAATGAATAAAATTTAATGCAAAATTTTATCCACAATATTTTTGAACCCTGACTTTTCCAGTAACTAGTCTTTAAAAACCTGTATGTGACTGATACATTTTAAACACAAATTATCACCTCTACTCATCCTCCAAAGCAGGTATGGACAAAACTCCACTGTATTACCACCACCCTCAACCAATCTTGTGCAATGATATTTCATTGTTATTGTTGAGTTTGCTATAGAAAATAAGAAAGGATAAGGAAAGTGGGCCACTGAAGAGAGCCACTGAGCTAGGGGATTGGAAGCAAGCAAATCTAAAAATGAATTTCAAATCAATGAGTTTTGTTAGTTGTTCTGTTCTCAGAAAAATCACTTTTATTTACCCAAGTTAACATTTTGAAAACTGAAAGTCACTCAGTCGTGTCTGACTCTTTGCAACACCATGGACTATACAGTCCATGGAATTCTCCATGCCAGAGCACTGGAGTGGGTAGTCTTTCCCTTCTCCAGGGGATCTTTCCAATCCAGGGATCAAACCCAGGTCCTCTGCATTGCAGGCAGATTCTTTACCAGTTGAGCCATGAATTATATGTATTTTAATGATTCGTGGCATTCTTCCATTGAATATTTAGATTTATAAAAGTGAGAAGTATAACAGCATAAGTCGGGCAGTCACAATCTTTTCATGTTTTCTTTTCCTTTATTTAAGAAATGGTTCTCGAGCATCTGCTATACTCACGGAAATTTAAAACAAAGCAGGGCATTTTGGAAAGGTTGGTGCCTTAAAACGATTCTGCTAAAATGTGAAGGCTCTGCTTTTTATTACCAAATAATACATGTAATAGACATCCATGAGCCCCACTCCATCTCAGAGCTTTACCCCTAGAGGTGAGGAGAGGCTCAGGGAGGGGTGACACTTAAGGACTAGATGAAGTTCTTTGCAGATATTACTTGGTAATAAAAATGCTGTGCATTTATTGGTTACTTTTTTTAGGCTGCAAGGAAATGCCCTGGTGGAAAATGTCTAAAGCAAACTGTCAAGTGTCCAGTTTTAAAACAGAGGACAATGCTAAGTGTATAATATTTTTGGCAGTATGATCCCCACTGTTCTCCAACTCACAGAAGCTTAAAACCTTGGCACTAGCAAAGGAAACTGCACCATAGCCTTTGTGATATGTGTTATCTGCAAACCCATCTTACAGATGAAAAAAAGGACATTCCTCCTCATCATTATATTCATATACCCTTTAATGCTTTCTTCATGTATCTATCAATATCACCTTTTATGTGACAATGCTAAGCCACAGAGATATAAAAATGAATAACACATTATGCCATTAACAGTCTGGCTCAATAGGCATTTATTGAGAGCTTCCCACATATCAACAACTGCAAAGGAATAGCATATACACATGTATCTAGATTTCAGGGAGAGCTTTCTGAAGATATCAAAGTTAAATTTTAAGGAACTAGCAGGAGTTTCCTTGATGAAGTGGAGGGAGGGGAAGGACATATCCAGGCATATATCCAGAGTATGTGGGGGAGGTAGGAGCTGAAAAAACAGGCAAGAGGCAGAACATAACAGGCCTATACATCAAGCTAAGGAGTTTGGATTTTATTTTGGGGTGAACGGGTGACAACCAGAGGATTTTCAGACGAGGACTAACGTGGACAGATGTTTTGTCATTGTCAGGCTCACCCAAGAGTGGACTTGGGTGACTGGAAGAAAGCCATGGCTTACATGCTGACAAACTAGTTAGGAAGCTATTGCCCGTAATCTTGGTGAAAAATGATGAGAAACATAAACCATGTCAGAGGCAGAGAGCATAAAGAGCAGAGACCTATTTGAGAAATAGTCTATAAATAAGCATGACAGGCATTCGACTACTGGACATGTTGGGGTGAAATCCAGAGTTTCCGATTCCTCCCAGCCTCCTCCTTCCAGCTTAGGCAATCATTTGGCTAGTGGTACTGATGAGCGCGGCAGGGCCATGAACGAAACGTACTGATTTTTTTTTTTTAAGGAAGGATGGGGAGTCTGAGACCTGTGGGGCATCCAAGGGGAGTGGTGTCTGAATCAGTTATAACTAGACTCTGCGCTTTCACGTTCAAGACATTGACAAGACTACTCCATAAGCATGTGTATCTGGCACTCTCATTTCGAAGGAAACAAGGCATACCGATTTGAAAAACGAATATTTTTCATGCTAACCACCCCCCACACACACGCTGAAAATCTAAGAGTTTAGCATTAATAACAAAACATCATGTTCCCTGCTGCCAAACTGACACTGCAGATCAACGTATTTTCTCTACTAAGCCAAACGCAGGGTTGGATTGGTTTCCTCCTCACACCCCTAGAAAATAGCGATGTACCTGGTGTTTAGATCCAGGAATTCCTTTCAGCAGGTTGGAAGAGCAAAAGCTGAGAAATGCGCCCTCCCGTGGCAATGGAATGAGGGGGCTCACGTACCCTTTTTTTCACCAAACAAAGCCCTGTAAAGAAATGTAATTTGTGGGGATGAGAAGGCCATAAAGCTCGTACTGCTATACCGCAAAACCAAATGAACCCTCCCAGAGGCCGGGACCCCTTACCTGTCACGTCGGCCGAAGGAAAATTTCACTTTCGACTCAACAAAATACAACCCCAGACTTGACAGCTTGCAGTAAGTCCCGCCCGGCAACAATTAAACACCTTGCAAGCCAAAATGCGTACACAATCCGTAAGGTCCCCTGCCGGCAGGGCCGGGCTCGGACCACGTGGGTGGTTGGGGCCAGCAGGAGGCACCAGCCGAAGGCGGGAGTGGGAGGCGTGTTCTTACGGGGGAGGGCGGAGCCTTCTCAGTGGGTGGGGCTTAGGAGGACCCGGGCTACCAGCCTCCTCTCGCCTCCTTTCCCCGTTTGCCTTCGCCCTTCGAGCGGCCACGTAATGCCACGTCGCCGCGCATGCGCATCTCAACTGGTGGCGGACGCTGTTTCCGGGCTTAGGGGGCTGGAGCGGCCGCCGAGTAGGCTGTGGCGGTGGCGGCCGTGGAGTGCAAAGTGCAGGCTTGGGGGTCAGGCCCTGCGGAGGACAGGGGAAGTTATCTCTTCTTTCCCGAAAAGGCCGGTAGAGCCCGTGGCTGAGCGGCAAGATGAATTTCCTCCGCGGGGTTATGGGGGGTCAGAGTGCCGGACCCCAGCACACAGAAGCCGAGACGGTGAGAGGAGCGGCGGGTCCGGGACTTGGGAAGGGTCCGGGCAGAAACCGGGACGGAGGACATAGGGGCCCGGAGGTCACCCCCCCTACGCGTCACCGTGGGCCGGGAGTCTACATGCCGCCTCCCCTTTTGCCCCCGTGCCTCTCTTCCTCTCCTGAAACCTGCAAGTTATTCCCTCACACCCGCTGCACAACCCCCAGCGCGGCGGCTTGGCCCTGCTGACAGCAGCCGCGCCCCGAAGCTCCGCAGGCCGCTTGGTGGTGGTCTGCGGTGGTTCCGCCGGGAAAGGCATCCATCCTGGGCAGAAGTGGCCCGACCTGCCTCCCACGCCCTTCGGGGCCGCGGGCCTGTCCCTCCCTTTTCGCCAGTGTCTTCACTGGCAGTGATTAACCTAAAGTCCACCTCCCTCGCGCTCTGGAATGGGATTTTGAGGAAGACTGCAGGAAGGTTTAAAACCCAGCAGTTGACCAGAGCAAGTGGCTAAAAATAATACGATCGTTTGGGTCACAAAGCCACCTGCCCCTGCCCATTGAACTGGAGGCAGTTCGTTCTTCCAGGTGTCATTAGTTCGGACCCCGTTTTTCAGCCTCGCCCACTATTTGGGAAATACTCGCTTGGACGTTGTGGGGATCTTTTCGCGCTCAGAATGCTTTGGGAACACGCGTCCCTTCCATTCTCCCCATTCAGAAGTCTGAACTCGTGGTAACAGGATTTGCAGCGTCACTTTAAAAAAATTGTTAGCTACTCAACACAGTTTTTGATGAGTTGGTTCGATTTTAGGTTTAGGATAAATCTCGAAGTTTGGTTAGTGTCTGTTAGGAATAAATGTATGACTTTTTTTTTAAACTATTGTTTGCGAGTTATTTTGGGTCTACAAAAAAGTGACAAAGTATGGCATTGTAAAAGTAAACTGTGGTTAGTATTCGTAGACACTACTGGATTGTCTATGAACGTTGATCCTATGTTCTGTGTTACTAGGATCCTGAAGGTTCAGTGATAGCTTTCATTCGTCAGGCTCTTACCTTGTGCTAGGTTCTGTGTTCTTTGTAGTTTACATTCTCATTTTCCTTAGCTCCCCAACCACCTTGCAGGATAGGTGATAGTATCCTCACTTTACAAACTTGAAGCTTAGAGAGGTGAAGTCACTTGACCTAAGTCACACTCCTAGTAATGGAGCCAGGTTTCAACCAAAGCTTGCCTTACATCAAAGCCTAGACTTTATTGCTGATGTCTGTATTTTAATACATATCTGGGAATTTGGGGAATTTATGTAATTATTAAAATTAATGTCATTTGAGTTAGAACAGTTTAAAGCAGAAGCTGAAAGCTGGTGAATCTGCTTTCCTTCATTTGAAAATCAGGAGATTTCACACATAGTCATGTACACACACACATGCGCGCACAGATACACATACACATGCTGTCTTCAGGTTACCATAGTCACAGCCCACCTCTTCAGCTTTTGTTCATGTATTCTATCTATCAGATATTTTTGTTTGAGGCACCAGGTTTTAAAGTGTGGTTTATTTGAATCCTTGCCTTCCACCTCTCATTAGATTGAACAGGCAAGAGATGACTAATACCCTATGAGTAAAATCAGAAAAATGCCTACTCTGATGGGTGTAATGAGGATTAAGTGAAATAAAAAATGGAAAGAAACTAGCACTTAGTATGTGTTCAATAAAAGCTAAGTTTTTGTTACTGTTTTTTTTTCTCTCTTTTTTTGGCTGTGCCATGCAACATGTGTGATCTTAGTTCCCAGGCCAGAGACTAAACCTGTACCCCCTGCCTTGAGAGCTTGAGGTCTTAACCCCTGAACTGCCAGGGAAGTCCCTTATTACATGTTTTCAGGAAAAGAATAATTTCTTTTTTTTGTTGTATAGTCAGTCTTGTCACAATATCCTCTCCAGAAAAGATGGTGTACGTCTAATTGAGTATAGGATTTTAAAGCTGGAAGGCCCTTTGCACATCATCCAGGTGGAACCCCATCATTTTACAAGTTAGGAGACTGAAACACAAAGCACTGAAGCCACTTGCACAGTAATGCAGAGCTGAGACTAGAGCACTTTGATCTTGCCATAGTGAATGGAACAACACAGCTTTTATATCATGATTTCAAAGTGAAACTGGAATCACTTGTGTATCATGTATATATAAACTGAAAGGGAAGTGGGGGGCCCTTGTTCTTGCCAAACCTTGAACGTGTATATTCAAAATTGGAAAACCAATGTCTTCTGATGAGAATTAATAGTTTACTCTGAGTTACTATTATACTATTTACTAGGTATGAATAAAATTTATTTCACCATCTCATTCCATCAGGAAGAGTAATTGGTATACAGCGTCATAAGCCACTAATTTAGAAGTATTTATAGAGCATTAGTAGACTGTTGGTATAATATTAGATCTTTTAATTGGTGATTTGATGTGACCTGGATTTCTAGTTGCCAGAGCTTAGAATTTTTAACTTCCGCTTTATCAGTATTTTGTAGTTTTGTCCATTTCTGCAAAATTATATTATTTCCATTGTGGTTTCCCTTCTTTCTTGCTTTCTCATCTTTTCCAGTGGAAAGCCTCTTTTCATTGTCTTAAGTTCTACCTCTCCTTCAAATCCATCATGGATCGCTTCTCTAATTTGCACCCCTTATTTTTCCATCCACTTAACTGCAGATAATATTTCTCCTCTGTTAATCTTCAGATTAGCTAGACTGTGCACTTGTTAGACTTTTTACCCTTTATATCTGCCCCATCTCTTCTAGATTCTTAAGCATGTTTGGTGCAGTGTTCATATATATTTTAATCTGTTTTTCCATAGTAGTACTCAATATTTGTTAAATTATTTATTATGATATTATGAAAGAAATCACAGATCTATAATCATAGCAACTGCAAAATACTAGGTATTAACAATACTTTTTAAAGACTGTAGAAATCAAAGTTCTGAAATGATTGAAATTAATTATGTCAACCTTTTTACTTCAGGGATTTTTCAGATTTGCTGTGCTTTGACTGCTTTCCTGCTTTTCCTTAACTCAAATTTCTTCTAAATGTTTGAGTTGTATTATTGATTGTATGGTACCTAGCTTTTCATACTCAGTTAACAGTAACTTTGGACTGGTATTAAGATGTTCTCTCGAAACAAAGTAGTAAATATTTGTGTTTATATCATATGATGGTCAATAATTCTATAAAGTTTGAAATATTTTAAGTCTGGAGTTTCATTCACATTAAACCTTTCATATTTCATAGAGTCAAATACTTTTTAATTTGATTTCTCTTTTTTACTTCAGTAGATCAAGGCAGTAACTGATTTCTGATGATTAAAGCCTCCTTAGCCTTGACATCGGAGAAGGTGGTGGCACCCCACTCCAGTCCTCTTGCCTGGAGAATCCCAGGGACGGAGTAGCCTGGTAAGCTGCAGTCCATGGGGTAGTACAGAGTCAGACACGACTGAAGCGACTTAGCAGCAGCAGCAGCAGCAGCAGCCTTGGCATACTCTACCAGGTCCAGATAAACACTGACTATAGTAAATATCTTACTCATTTGCTTGAGTGCTCGTGCTAAGTGCTATGTCACCTCAGTCCTGTCCAGCTCTTTGTGACCCAATGGACTGGTAACCCACCAGGCTCCTCTGTCCATGGAATTCTCCTGGCAGGAATACCAGAGTGGGTTGCAGTGCCCTCCTCCAGGGAATCTTCCTGACCCAGGAATTGAACCTTCGTCTCTTAAGTCTCCTGCATTGGCAGACAGGTTCTTTACTATTGGTTCAAACTGGGAAGCCCTTTTGAGAGCTCAAACATGCTTAATTTTCCATCTGCCTTCCAACTAATATCTTCTTTTTTTGAAGGTGAGTTTCTTGCAGATTCCAAGAAAAATGTTAATTATTCATGATGATAAATCATAGGGATGGGGTTCTCTTCTGAAATTGTGTCCCAAAACATGAAAGCTGCAAAAGTCCAGAAAAGATATGTAGAATTACTGTACTGCTAAAGTGTCTTTTTTTAGATCAGACTTTGGTCAGCTGACTTGAAAAGCAAAAGGGCTATATGGACACAGCTGTAGTTTCTTTTAATAAAAATTGTTATTAAGGAATGTGTGCTTAAATTTAGACATAGATTTGGTTTAGTCGAGCACATTATATACCACGTTACTATAAAATGTGTAGCCTGAAACTCCTATATCTGGATTCATGGTTCATATTCTGTATTAATAACCCAGTGTTGGAACTGATATGTGTTTTTTCCTCTTAGCTCTCTTAGCTGTCTTACAATAACAGTATCAGAGAAAGCCATAATAATGATTTGTGTTTTGATCACTATACCCAACCAAAGGTGTCTCATATTCTTTAAAAGTAGTGCCTATTGAAAACTACATGGCTTTCTTGAAGGTTAATTATGTAGAGTATTTGTATCATTTAAAATTTATATATCAAAGGGTGTCCCAAAGAATGTGAGTAGCTGCAGTTGAAAGGATTTTGTTACTGAAGACATATACTGTGTGATGGTCAAAAACAAAACAGAAAACGTGATATTTGTACAAGGTTTATTAAATAGTATGTTACGCTTCAAATATTTTCAAGATGGAGTTAGAAAGTAAGTTGTGTTTGCCAAATCTAATTGATCATATCCTTTTTCTCCCTTCAGGAAACCATGTAGATCTAGTGTTCTGAGAAACATATATTGGATAAAATGTTCCTAGAGGATATATTTTTTAAAGGAATGCTGCATTTAAAATAGAAGTCCTTCGTTATCATCAGCTTTATAGAGTTCATGAACTCTTGCCCTTTGGGTAACCTAAACGACTAAATAATTCTTGATGTTTTATGGTGTATAATTGTAATCACTTGAATTATCTTTTAGGAGAGAATATAAGAATTTCTTATGTAAATGTGTCTTTTTGTACATGTTCCTCTTATTATATTGCTTTGTCTGGTTTTTCTGTTGTAGATATCCTAGAAAAGCCATGCTTATATTTTTATACCTCAGGCAGAAATGCTATAAACTCTGTATAAAAAGTCACAAATTTTTATAATTTATAATTAAAGTTTATAATTTTAGTTTATAATTTGGAAACATATACTGTTAGACTTTGACATGCTTATTTGTTAGACAAGTTTCAGTATGATGCCTTGCTTAAAAGCGTTTGCTTTTTGAAAACAGGTAATTTCTTAGAAAACATGGAGAATACATGAAGCAGTATATTATGTTGGCTAACTTATTAGTAATTGTAATGGAAAAATTGATTGTGTTAGGTTTATGGATTGATCTGAAAAGAGACTGGTGTTTGACTTTGTGATCCCCACCCCACCCCACTTCAAGATTGAAACAGTGGATCATCTGAAGATAAGTCTGGCTCTTGCTTTTTTTTTTTTTTTTTTTTGGTAAAATTTTCTCAGTGATAGAATTTGTTTTAAAACAAATTTCTGGCTCTTTCTGTAATCAAAACCAGTAACTTTTTATCTCATTAAAACAACGTAAATCGAATTGACTGTTAATTAGCATGAATTATTTTAGTCCTATAGTCATAGTTAGGGAAGTTCTCTCCAAAGAAGTTATAACTATATTTTAAACCTCATGAAGGCAAAGTTATAGCAAATAACTTGGGGGATTTCCCTGGCAGTCTCATAGTTAAGACTCTGCACTTCCAGTTCCGGGGGTTCCATCCCTGGTTGGGGAACTAAGATCCTATATGCATAGCAGCCAAAAAAAAGTTTTTAAAAAGGAAGGAAAGAAAAGAAAAAAGTTAGTGTTAGGTCCTTGATAAGTATCTGTTGAATAAATGATTGAATGGTTGAATTTGATTTTTTTTTAATTGGCATTACTGACTTTCATTTTCGCATGTCAGTTACTGAATACTAGAAAATATGAATTTCTATTAGGAATTGTGAAAAAAATATTGTAAACTGCTTTATGTCAGATTCCTTTAAACGTACCTCAGCATCCTAGTTTTATGGTACCTTCTCTATTTCCCTTCTTAATTCTCAGTGATTTCTTATTTTTATATTCCTCATCTCAAATTTTTTTCCCTATTCATTCCTTTCCTTTTCCTTCTTTTTTGGTCTCTTTTGTGTATCACTGAGTAAAAATAAACTTAGAAAACAAATTTGCACTGTTAGTAAACAACAAGCAAACAAATTCAGATTATGCTGTGCTTTCGTGCTGTGTCCAACTCTTACAATCCCATGGACTGTAGCCCACTAGGATCCTCTGTCCGTGGAATTTTCCAGACAAGAATACTGAAGTGGGTTGCTATTTCCTACTCCAGGGTATTTTCCTGATACAAGGATTGAACCCCCATCTCCTGCACTGGCATGCAGATTCTTTACCACTGTGCTGTAGGTTATGAGGTTGTAATTCTGACTATACCCACTTTACCAGTTATTAATGGAATTTTTTGTCCTTTTCATATTTTTCTTAACAAGTGAACTTGTGAATCTCACGCGACAATCTCATCAGGCAGGGGTCCTGATACATAATCGCCTCCATGAGTTACATGATGTTATACATATTATTTTACTAATTAGCCTTTTAATTTTATTATACAAAATGGCAAACAATACTAGTAAAGTTTTAAGTCCTCTTTGACTACCGTCTCCAATTTCAGTTCTGTTTCCTGAAATAAGTACTATTCTTATTTTGGTATAAATCGTTCCACATGCTTATAAATATATTTGTATGAGCATATTTATCTCTTTTTCATAAATGATACACTGTTTATAGGGTTCTGCAGCTATCTTTTTCATTGGTATGTCTTGGAGATCTTTGCATATTAAAACATAAAGCTACTTTATTAGAAATTACTTAAGACACCGGATTTTTAGTTTTCTTAACTACCCTCTTCTAAGAGACTATATCTTGATAACAAGAGTGAGTGGTCAATTGTTCAATTTTGTCTCACTCTTTTTCAATCCATGTCTAATACATCATTGTATATACCTAGTTAGCATAGTATGAATTAGTTGAAATACTGCTGTCTCTGAAGTTTTTCCTTCTTAATTACTCCCTTCAATCCTTTTAAATAAAACAGTGGGTTAAATTTTTGGGTTTTCTGTTGTTGTTAATACATAGTACTCTGTTTAATGCAAGAATCACAATATCAAATCCCAGCAGTGTCAGGTGGGTAACATTACTCAGTGAAGCAGGTCAGGTTAGAAAAGAGAGCAGAGAGGCCTGGGGTGGAACTGAAGCCTGCATATCCTGCCTTGAGAATGTAGCTAGTGTTCAGCTTCACCTAGTTGCTGCAGAGCTTAATGGTTTTAAATCCCATCCCCGTACTGTAAACATGTGTCTTTTTCACAGTCTGTTTAGTGTCATGTGTTTTGCATTTTTGTGCTTTTTGTTGATTTCACAGTTAAAACTGGCCCCAAGTATAGTGCTGAGCTCTTACCTAGTGTTCCGAAGGATAAGGAAGTTGTGATGTGCCTTATGGAGAAAATATGTTTGTTAGATTAGCTTCCCTCAGGCATGAGTAATAGCACTTTTAGCTGTGAGTTCAGTGTTAATGAATCAAGATATATATTGAGCAAAGTGTCTTTAAACAGAAGCACGCATTAAACAAGGTTATGTGTTTGATCCAATGATGAAAATGTTACCAGAGGCTCATAAGATCCTGGGCCTGCATTTCCCTTAGGTACCATGGTTCTGCTGCTGCTGCTGCTAAGTCGCTTCAGTCGTGTCCGACTCTGTGCGACCCCATAGACAGCAACCCACCAGGCTGCCCCGTCCCTGGGATTCTCCAGACGAGAACACTGGAGTGGGTTGCCATTGCCTTCTCCAATGCATGAAAGTGTAAAGTGAAAGGGAAGTCGCTCAGTGGTGTCCAACTCTTAGCGACCTCATGGACTGCAGCCTACCAGGCTCCTCCATCCATGGGATTTTCCAGGCAAGAGTACTGGAGTGGGTTGCCATTGCCTTCTCCAGTACAGTGGTTAAGTATCTGCCAATTCAGTGTCCATGGTAACTGTAGAGCATAACTGTCAGGAATTACAAGCACCACTTGTATTCAGAAAGTAGATGAACAGTGAGTCAGTCAGGTGATCTGTTAGAGCAGGTACTAGAATAAGAACAAAGGCTGATATATTCTGGAAGTGTCTTTAAATGTTTCTGTTATTGAAGCACTAGTTGAAAACATGCTTATTATAAATAACCCAAATCAATATATAGGCTCAAATTGCCCCTTTCTTCTTCTCTCCACAATCTTTTTTCCCATTACCAGGAGTAATCTCAAAGGAAGTTTTGTGTACATCCTTCCAGAGTGTTTGCTTTGCATTTACCAATGTTTATCACATAAATGAGTTTATTTATAAACTAAGATAGTTATAGTCACAGATATTTGATTTTTTTTTTTAATTTTAGCAGTAGGTATTAGAATATTTCTATTTACTAATTAATGAACATAGTTGGGTCCCCACAGCAATAGTTGTGTTGTTTTTTTTTTTTTTAATTAAAAGTTTCTTTGTTTCAAGTAAATAGGCTGAAGTGTCTTTTTTGGTTGTTACCAGTATTCTGTTATATAACCTTACATGTATTGACTGTGCATTGACTTTTGAACAATACCAACCTTCTGCACAGTGGAAAATCCTCCTGTAATTTATAGTTGTCTCTGTGTATCCTCTGTTCCTCCATATCCTCAGATTTAATTGATTGAGAATCTATAATATTTACTGTTAAAAAAAATCCAAATATAAGTGGACCTGCACAGCTCAGATCTGTTGTTCAAGGGTCAACCACATTTACATCTCTGTTGATTCAGGCAGTAAAATTCTTTGAAGTTCACTTATTTCAAGTCTGCAGAATGGTCATCTGAAATGTTGTGTCTTGGTAGAATGCTGTGATGAGTACTTTGCTAAAAGGCCTAGGAAATATTTGACTTTTTGCAAAAGTAGACTGGATTCCTATTTTCTGTACTGTAACTCATTCTTTTCATCAATAATGGCAGCAAAATGTTACCTGAAAAGGAGCAAGGTAGCATTAAAATCTGTGGGATTTAAACTTGTAATTCCTTTGTAGGTAAGAGTGTCAACTAGGATAACAGCCTTTGACTAGTAAATTCATGCATTTTTCTTTAAATTACTAAGTGGCCTCATTGGTCAGTTTCTGAGAGAGTGAGTGAGTTGCTGGCAACAAAGTCCCTCACNTTGTAGGTAAGAGTGTCAACTAGGATAACAGCCTTTGACTAGTAAATTCATGCATTTTTCTTTAAATTACTAAGTGGCCTCATTGGTCAGTTTCTGAGAGAGTGAGTGAGTTGCTGGCAACAAAGTCCCTCACCTCAGGATCCCATTTGGGACACTGAATAAACATATTCTTCAGTTCTAAAGTACTGTCCTTTTTTCTTCTGATGGTAAGGTCCTCTTTCACTCTGCTTCCCTGCTTTTCTGCTTGCTGTATTCTTGTTACCCTTAACCCACACGTCCACCAAATCCAAATCACTGCTTAACTTGAGGCCTTCTGATCGGCTGTGCTATCCAAAGCAGTATTGTCCTTCCAGTCTCTGTCTCATTTTTCTATAATCATTTCCTTCATCATACTTACTATTTTCTGTATATTTCTTACTTGTTTTTAATTTATTCTGTTGTCTCCTTGCTTTTATAGTTTCATTTGGGTAGGGTACCTTCTAAAGTGATCCACTGCTGTTTTCCCAAAATAGAATTTTGCAAGCCCCAGCAAAATATTAAGCAATTTAGCAATATTTCTCAAACTGACTGTGGTGAAGGACCAGTGAATTGGTTTCCCCATGCCCCCTGATTTCCAATTCATCACAGACCAATGCTTTTGTAAAACATAGTAAAAATGGATTGCTAGGAAAAATGAAATGACAATACAGACACTCATACTCATGAACATATGATATACAAGCCCAGTTTTTTTAATTAAACAACCATAAACGTAACCAATTGTTACAGAAGTTGCTAATTTATAGTCTTAGTTTCTTTCTTTTTTATTGAAGTATAATCGATTTATACTATAAGTGTCAGGTGTATGATATAGTGGTTTGATATTTTTATACATTACAAAATGATCATCACTATAAGTCTAGTTACCATCTGTCACCATACAAAGCTGCTGCACCATTATTGACTATATTCCCTATGCTGTACATTATATCTCTGTGACTTATTTTATAACTGTACCTCGTCTCCCTCACTGTTTTATTCATCCCTCGCGCCTTTGCTTAGTCCAGTTTCTGAATTTACCTTGTCACAAACACGACTCTGGCTGCACTGAACATGGCTCCCATGAGGGTAGCAGCACTGTATATTTTGAATGAATAAATGAATTACCAGCTCCACAATTATGGCACCGAGTTCTTCAGACTCTGTCATTCCTTTAACCTTATCAAAGCTAGAATATTCTGAGATGTTGAAGAGTGATTGCTGATTCATGTCAAACTTCAGCTAGCTTATTCACTGATGCTTTTTGATTCTCTGAATCTTTTTTTTTTTAATGATAAGTGAGACATTTGAATACATACTTATTGAAGGAAAAGCTGTAGAAGTATGTAAAGTGAAAAATGAAAGTCCTCCAGGAATGGGCATTGAAGGTACTTCTGTCTTGTTCCTTTTCTATTACTGTGCTGGAGTGGTGGTTCTTGTAATTATGAATGCACGTGTGCATGTATTGCCCAAGGACAAAATGCTAGAAGTTGAATTCTAAACAGTAGCTGTTTCAGACAGCTTATTCTTCTCAAGCCTCTTGGGCTCTTAAATTCCATTTTTTCAAGTATCCTGTTGCCTTATCTATCTCTACAGCTCTTTGCCCATTGTCCGCACCCTAGTGTCTTTTTTTAAAAAACCTTACTTCATGTTTATTATAATGAACTGGCATATTTTCTATAACCTCCTTCTGTTCGTTTGTCTTTATTATCTCAGCCAGATTCTTTCAAAGTGAGTGTATTTCTGAAGTACTTNTTGTATCCAACCCTTTGAGTCCTCATGGACTGTAACCAGGCTTCTCTGTCTACAGGGATTCTTTGGGCAAGAATACTGGAATGGATTGTCATGCCCTCCTCCAGGAGACCTTCCCAACCCAGGGATAGAACCTAGGTCTCCCGCGTTGCAGGTGGATTCTTTACAGTCTTAGCCACCAAGGAAACCCAATGTACCTTTCCCTATGTGGAAAGTTAAAATCAAACAGTGTTTTAGGCTTAGTGAGTTCTTGTCAAAAAATTTAATAGGCCATAGTTGACCTAAAGACCTTGATTCCCTTCATCTTTCACAAATTGTAGATTCAGATAGGCACTGCAGAATAGAAAATGTGATGCTGGGAAAGATTGTAGGCAGGAGGAGAAAGGGACAACAGAGGATGAGATGGTTGGATAGCATCACTGAGTCGATGGATGTGAGTTTGAGGAAGCTCTGGAGTTGTTGATGGACAGGGAAGTCTGGCGTGCTGCAGTCCATGGGGCTGCAAAGAGTCAGACACGACTGAGTGACTGAACTGAAGAATCACTTTGCATCCCCTTCCTGATGCTGATAAGTTCTAATGTGGTATGTTATTTGCAACCCAAAGCCTCACTGCAGGAGCGTGTGAGGGAGAAAACAGGCTACTCTGTACTCACACATTGTAACACTTCATAATTATGATGGTTTTTGTATGAGATCATTACAAAGAGACACAGGTTAAAAACAAATGGTGCTCACTCAAAGGTATAACCATGTAGCACTACTCAATGGACAAGCAACCATCAGAGAGTGGAACAGAAAATTGTAGATCCCAGGTAGCAGAACGTTCAAATACTGGATAAACAAGTAACTGCACTTTCTCTTTACTCTAAGAATTCTAACCATCAGTAGTAAAGATAATTAGGTGCCTGTGGTGGTCTTAGCTTCCATGGAGCCCTTGATTTGCCCAGTCTGTTAGTCTGCCCATCTACTTGCTAGTCATTCTTTCACTTAGAAGCGCTAGTTAATATCTCTAATCATCACTTAACATATCCTAGAGAAAACTGATGGAATGAAGAGCAACTTGTAGCTTTTGACAAAGGCACTTGCCTTAGATACTTATGAAACTAAGCCTTAAATAGAAGATTCTAATGAATGTGAAGTAGAAAAAATATTTCAGGATATCCTGCTTGCTATGTTTTGCATCCCTTTAGAAATGGGAACGAATACTGTTCAGATGCAAAGTCTTATTTCTTAGGAATTTAACTCTACTAGATACTTCCTATTTTAAAAGTCTCAATGATGCCTCAAAGATGTCTTTCAAAACTACTCTGTATAGTAGCTATTCTGAGGCGATTTCAAAGCTAGAGAGATACATTATCATGGAAGCAGGATCTTGACTGGTNCCCTTTTGATGGCTGAATAATAATCCAGGAAAGATCCCCTGGAGAAGGAAATAGCAACCCACTCTAGTATTTTTGCCTGGGAAATTCCTTGGACATGGAGTTGTCACAAAGAGTAGGACACAACTGAGCCAGTAACACACACACACACACACACACACACACGGATATTGCCTGTTTGTTTATCCATTCATCTGTTGACAGACATTTGGGGGTATTTCCATCTTTTGACTGTTAGGAATAATGCTGTTATGAACATTTGTGTACTGGCTTTTGTGTGAACATATATTTTGTATAAAAGAATGGTCATGTAGTTTAACTTTTTGAGAAACTGCCAAACTCTTAACATGGGGACGCTGTGCCATTTTACATCTTAGTCTCCAAGTGTGAAGGTCCAGTTTCTCTTCAACAACATTTTTTATTGCCCTTTTTTAAAAATGGCCATCTAATGAGTGTATCTTGTAGTTTTCCTTTGCACATACTTAATGACTTATGCTTTGCATATTCCTAATTATTGTTGAGTGTCTTTCCATGTGCTTATTTACCATTCATGTGTCTTTATTAGAGAAATGACTGAGCCTTTTGCCTAATTTTAGTTGGTTTACTTGTCTTTTTTTTTAAGTTGTCTTTTTATTGTTCAGTTGTATATTATTCTGGATACAAATCTCTTAATAGACATATGATTTGCAAGTATTTTTTCCCATATTTTGGGTTTTCTTTTCACTTTCTTAACAGTGTCGTTTGAAGGACAAATGTTTTTACTTTTGACAAAATCCAGTTTGTTTTATCTTTTCTTGCTTATGCTTTTAGTATCATATCTAAGAAACCATTGCCTAATCCAGGGTTTTGAATATTTGTACCTGTGCTTTCATCTAAGAGTTTTATAGTTTTAACTCTTATTTTTAAATCTTGTATCCCATTTTGAGTTAATTTTTATATAAGGTGTGAAATTAGAATCCAACTTTTTGCATGTGGGTGTTAATTGTCCATCCACCATTTGTTGAAGACACTGTTCTTTCCTCGTTGAATGGTCTTTGCACCCTTGCCAAAAATCAACTGAAATAAACTGAAATAAATATTTGACTTTATTAATCTGTATCTGTCCTTATCCCAGTATTGTCTTCATTACTATAATTTTATAGGAAGTTTTGAAATCAGAAAATGTGAGTCCTTCAACTTAATTCTTCTTTTTGAATATTATTTTGGCTATTCTGGATACGTTGCATTCCCAGCATTCCCATACAGGTTTATGATCAGCTGGTAGCTGGGATTTGTATAGGGATTATGTGAACCTGTAAGTCAAGTTGGGGTATATTACCATGTTTACAACATTACATCTTCCTATTCATGAACACAGAATATCTTTTCATTTATTTGAGTTCTAGATAATTTCTTTCAACACTATTTTGTAGTTTTCAGTGTACAAGTCTTGGACTTTAATAAAATTTATTTCAAAGTATTTAAAACTTTTCTATGTTATTTAAATGGAATTTTAAAATTTTTATAGTCTGATTGTTCATTGCTAGTATAGAGAAATACGGTTGATTTTTTTTTTTATGTTAAGCATGTGTCCTTCAACCTTGCTGAATTTATTTACTAGTTCTAATAGGTTTTTAGTGGTTTCCTTAGAATTTTCTATGTACAAGGTCATGTCATCAGTGAATGGGATAGTTTTAGTTCTTCCTTTCTAATATGTATGTTTTTTATTTCCTTTTCTTGCCAAATGCTCTAGCTAGAATCTCTAGTTCAATGTTGGGTAGAAGTGGCTAGAGGAGACATCATTATCTTGTTATTAATCTTAGGGGTGAAGCATTTAGTCTTTCACCATTACATCTGATGTTAGTTGTCAGATTTCATTTTGAGGAAGTTTCCTTCTATTCCTGCTTTCTCAAAGGTCTCCTCTTAAGTTTCTCAAAAAACAGGTAATAATAATTTTAAAGATCTGTTTTGTTTGATATTTACATCCTCTGGTTGTGACCCTCTGTACCTCATTTTTGCTTTCACTCCTCATCACTTCTTTATATTTATTGAATCTTTCTGATCTGTGTCTCATTCTTGCTTTTTATTCTGAATGCCATCATCTTCCATTGTGCTTTCAAATTTTATCTGTTTATCAACAACAAAAATTTGCTTCCTTAGACTTCCTTGTCAGTCCAGTGATTAAAAGACTTTGCACTTCTANATTTATTGAATCTTTCTGACCTGTGTCTCATTCTTGCTTTTTATTCTTTTTATTTTCATCTTCCATTGTGCTTTCAAATTTTATCTGTTTATCAACAACAAAAATTTGCTTCCTTAGACTTCCTTGTCAGTCCAGTGATTAAAAGACTCTGCACTTCGAATGCAGGTCCCTGGTCAGGGAACTAAGATCCCACATGCCACAAGACAAAAAAGAAATTATACTTCCTGAAACAAAAGAGAGAAAGATCCTGAAGCAAATGAGTAAAAGGAAAAAATTTTATACTTCCTGATGTTATAAATGTTGTAAATGTTTACTGTAATTTTTTTTAAAGAAAATAAAATACAGACCAAGGAAACAGATTCTAGAGATCCAACTAGAGATAACACTTTATAACATATTTATGGTATAAAACATATATGTAAACATACACACAGACTTAAAAAATTACCTGGCTTGTGCTGATTTTGCTTGTTTTAAAGTTGGATTTCTTTTCCAAATTGATTTATAAGGTTTCCTTAAAATATATACAAACACACATGAAAATATATATGGTTTTTCGTAGATGGGATCATTCTTCACATTGATTGTTGTATTCCATTTTTTTCCTACTAGCATTAAATCAGGAGTATTTTAATTACCATGTCATTAAACATTCTTTAAAAATATTTTTTTTAATTGCTGCTATATATGGATTTACCACACTTTTTAAAAATATTATTGGACATTTAGGTTGCTTCTAATTTTTCAGTATTATTACAAAAAATAGACCTTTATATATCTTCACAATTTGCACTCTGATATTTTCTTAGGTTAGGATCTTCAGAAGTGAGATTAGTGTTTTATACAATCTTGTTAGAAAGAAGTCTAAAATAGTCATAACAGCTTATACTCTAACTGGCAGTGTATAAGTGTAATAATTTCTTTCTTCCAGTTCGGATTCTGAAATAATCGGTTATGCTTTGGACACACTGTATAATATAATATCTAATGATGAAGAGGAAGAAGTAGGTAAGTTTCTTTCACTGTATTTTCTGTACATAAAATTAACTGGATTGTGCCATTTTTGCTGTTTTAGGGTTGATTTTATTTTATAAATTTATTTTTAAGATTTTTCTTCTTCTTTTGTTCTAATCAATAAAGGGAAAACATTAGAAAATATCTTTAAGATGACTACTTTGTATGTGACTTGGAGTTGGAATTAGATTCTTTTTAAAATATATCATTCTCTATTGATTTTAGTTAAGCAGAATGAGTATTAGTAATCTCTCATTTAAATAATCACTTTGGCTATTGATTAAAAATCAAACTTTTATGTATATGTTATATGGTGAGCAGTATGAAGTTAGAGGAATTATTCCTGATATATACTTGAATTTCTAACATAGATCTTATGTTAACTTTTTTATATTTAGAAGGTTTTTTGTTTTTGTGTGTTTGATTTTTGGCCACACCATGCAGTTTGCAGGATCTCAGTTCCCCAGCCGGGGATTGAACCCAGGCCATGGCAATGAAAGCCTGGAATCCTAACCTCTTGGCCACCAGGGAAATCCCAGCATGTGAAATACTTGACTGGAAGTCCATACATTTTATTCCATGTATTGTAAAAACAGACACTGAGTAACATTTTACAATGCTATTGAAGAGTACTTTCCTTTTTTCACATTGACTGTTGCAATAGGACATAGTGGGTTTTTCATTTTTGTAGACAATCTAAAGGGTGATATTCATGCATATTATAAGTCTGATTTAGACTGAAACTATAGGGTCCTCCAAAATCTGAGTAAGTAACATAAAGAAATGTAAATAGATAATATTGTTTACACATATTTTATTAAAGTAAAAGTGGAACCGAAATATATATAGATATTAATTTCACAAAATACCAGTAATATTTGAAACTGGGTTGTGTTTCAAATCACAATGTCTTAGAGTCGAATATCGTTTCTCTTAATTTTTTATTTCTCTGTGATATCTCGGGTAAAAAAATCTTTAGTAAACATAATTTGGTTCTCATTGAAAAAGAGGCTGTCAGTTACATAACAGTACTTAAATACAGTACCACCATCTTGAAGAAAAAGATACTTATTTCCACTAGTCATTTCTCAGAAAATTAGATACAGTTACACTTATTAGAAAACATTAAATTTTTTCTTAGTTGTTTCAGATTGAAAATTTAGCTTTTTTTTAATATAATTTTTGTGTTTTTAAGAAACTGTTTAGCATCAATTAGGTGATTTTCCTTTGTTATAAATTCATAATCTAGTAATGTTTAAGTCTATTTTTTTGCTTCTATTAATGTATTTGGGCTCCTTATTTTTAATTTACCATCCAAAAAGTGATTCTTTGGATGAAATCAGGTAAACAAGTCTAGAAACTACGATAGTGGAGTCATTTTTTCTAGGAAAGATTAAAATATGAACTTAGGCTAATAGCCTGAGTCAATTTTTAGAAATCTAGATACTGAGAAATAGGGCCTTCAATTCTGTTATTGATACTTTCTCTTTACTGCTTCATTAAAAGATATTTCTTAGCTGACATAATGAACTTCATTTTTAAATGAATTCAGCTTCATTGGAGTTATTTTAATAATCCTTCAATTTATTGGTAAATATGTCTCATAACTCTGCATATATAGCACATACTATATCTATTAGAATATCTAAAATATTTGAGTAAAATGAGTATGAAGCTCTTCCTTTAAGAAATTATATTGCTTATTTGATGTTTTTAAGCTCTTATTTTATTGTGAATACTACTACATAAAAAAGTTTTCTTTATCACCCACTTTTATTTATATTGTCTACCTTTTCAGATGATGTTGAAGGTAAAAGATTGCATTTAATATGCATGATGCTTTTAGGCATAATTTCTGATAATATAAAAGGACACTGTCAAGTGAGTTTCTTCTGGCTGGTAAAAAAATATAAAAAACCTTGAGATTTATTTTAATATATAAGAATTCCTTCATTAAAAAGGAATTTTTATAATCATATTATTATTTATCATTTCTATGACTACTAAATTATTTATTGTCCAGGACACAGAAAATATTCTAGTACATATTTTAATGAAATTAAAGTTTTTTCTCTGGTAGAACAGTTTATTAGAATTACTTCTTATGTGTTTCCAGGGGAGAATTTTTGAGCCAGTTTATTTAAAAATAAAAATAATATTTGAATATGTATACATATATATATGTGTATACATATAAATTTTACCTATATTCAAGAAGAACTGGAAGGTATTCCAGTTCAGAGAATACTTATATGTTGATATTGTCCCTTTAAAATTATGCATGCACAAGGCCTGGTTACTGACATTTTTTAATATTAATTTATAAAACTCACCAATATTGCCTTTTTTTAGTGGTCCGATTCAATTTCCATTTATTTTTTAACATTGATTCTTCTTTTCCTCATAGTTAATTTAAAGTAACCACACTTTTTTTGTTTTACTATTTTTCCTGAGATCCTTAACTTTTTTAAATGAAGAAGAAAAATCCTTATCTAAAGTAGGTTTAAAATGGTACATGACAAAATTTCCTATACCCAGCAAAAAGCTAACAAAGAAACTAACTTTTAAGCTATATAACATTACCTTTTGTGAAATTTGAACCCCTTGTTACAAAGTAGATAATATTGACTGCCTAATTAATTAATATGCTTTGACTCTTTTGAAAATGCTGTGTCCTTGTTCAGTAGTACTATTATGGTTTTGTCCTATTTATAGAGTTTAAATTTTACAGTGCTTTTATGTCCATTATCTTATTTGATCCTGTTAGCAAACTGTGAGGTAGATAGTATTTTTCTCTTTACTAAAGAGAAACCCCAGAGATATATAACTTACATATAATATTGTCTACTAAATAGGGTAACAAATTTTTTTATACCTTTTTTTGAATTCCATAGTTTTCTGATTTAATAATCAGAAAAGCAGACAGATGTTTAAAAGTATAGGTCTGCTTCTTTAACTAATTGACCACAGTGTAAAAAATTACTTGGTATTCCCTCACTCTGAGTTATAACTACTTTTATCAGAATATCTTTTGTCCTCCATAATACAGATTATGAACTTAATGTGGAGCTTCAACGAGAAGGTCCAGAATGTTTTTTAATATTGTATATGTAACTGGAAAAAACACAACTGTAAATACATTTGAAGAGTAAATGTATATATACATGTTTAGTTAAAAGCCACATAAATAGGTGTGAAATGTTTGCAGAGGTTTATGTGGACTTTTTAAAAAGCAATCTTTAGTTTGATATGCCTGTCTTAGGTTTATTTTCACTATAATTTCAAAAGGTCATTTTGTTCTTAATTTTTCATTTGGGATTCCCTAGTGGCAAAGAATCTGCCTGCCAATGCATGAGACTGGGGTTCAATCCCTGGGTGGGGAACATCCCCTTTAGAAGGAAATTGCAACTCATTCTAGTATTCTTGCCTGGGGAATCCCGTGAACAGAGGAGCCTGGCGGGCTACAGTCCATAGGGTCGCCACAGAGTCAGACGTGACTTAATAACTAAACAACAACAAAAGGATATTTACTTTTACAAGTTATAAGTATACCAAATAGTACATAACCTATAGGATGTTAAAAAAATAGACTTAACTCTGGAATTTTTAAAATAATTATATTGGTTGAAAAGGGATTGTTTACATGTTTCATACTTTTGCCTACTTATAAAAACATAGTATTTCATGAATCTAGTTTTGTTTTACAATCTTTAGATATAATTAGTGTTGTAGTTTTAGCTTGACTAACTTCTATATCACAATAGCTTTGTATGTTACTCTAATCACTTAGCAAATTTTTGTGGGACTCTTCATTAAAATTTAGAAGTGCTGTCTTATGACTGTAACTTGAAGGAAGTAGAGTACATCTCACTAACACTTTTTTAGTTAATATTAAATCAGAAGGAACCATAGATCCTTGGAACAGGCTCATACTTTACTAGTTCAATTCAAAACATAGATCTTAATTATATACTGCTGAGCTATAGTATTTTATAGCGCATAGCTACAGAATAAATTGCATGTATAGTATTAAATCTACTTCTTCCTAAGTTATTAGCTTGTGCTCAGTGCCTGCACTAAATTAAACTTTTTCTTCAGTTAAACTTGTGTTCCTTATAGTATAGCACAAAAGTTCTAGAGTTCTCTGTATTAAAAGGTGTCTGTAGTTAAGCATAACATACTGTATCTCCCTCTGAAATGTCACAAAATTTATATTAGTGTAATAAATATTGAGAATTCTGCAAAAAGCCTATTCAGTTTTGTTTAATCCAGATATATTTGTGTACCTGTGCTTGCTTTCATGAGATACCTGTTAACACATGCCACACAATCCTGGAATTTGAGAAATACCAACCAAGACTTAAACCCATAGCTTGGTTATTTGCATTTGTCCACATAAAAATATTTCATAGGAAGAATCCATCAAATCTGTATTTGGTTTTCCTCCCTTCCTTTTAAGATTAACTTATAAGTTTGAATATTCTCCCAAATGTCAGTCTTTTTTTTTTTTTTGGCTGCACTGTGTGGCATGTGGGATCTTAGTTCCCTGACCAGATATCAGACCCATGCAGCCTGCAGTGGAAGCATGGACTCCTAACTACTGGAGCGCCAGGGAAGTCCCCCAAATTCCATTGACTTTTATTTTGAACCGTTCTCTAGAGGTCACAAGGAGAAGGCAATGGCACCCCACTCCAGTACTCTTGCCTGGAAAATCCCATGGACAGAGAGGAAGCTGGTGGGCTGCAGTCCATGGGGTCGCTAAGAGTCGGACACGACTGAGCGACTTCACTTTCACTTTTCACTTTCATGCATTGGAGAAGGAAATGGCAACCCACTCCAGTGTTCTTGCCTGGAGTATCCCAGGGACAGGGGAGCCTGGCAGGCTGTCGTCTGTGGGGTTGCACAGAGTCGGATATGACTGAATCGACTTAGCAGTAGCAGCAGCTAGAGGTCACAGACTTTGGGACCAAGCGCATTGTCTGTCTTACATGAAAGGTGGTTTGACCACTTAGTATTTTAAATAATAAATAAGTTGCTAACATTAAAAATGAAACCCTACTCCAGTACTGTTGCCTGGAAAATCCCATGGACAGAGGAGCCTGGTAGGCTGCAGTCCATGGGGTCGCTACTAGTCAGACATAACTGAGCAACTTCCCTTTCACTTTTCACTTTCATGCATTGGAGAAGGAAATGGCAACCCACTCCAGTGTTCTTGCCTGGAGAATCCCAGGGGAGCCTGGTGGGCTGCCGTCCATGGGGTTGCACGGAGTCGGACACGACTAAAGCGACTTAGCAGCAGCAGCAGCAACATTTAAAATGGGGTACTTTGATGTCACTTTTTAGATTTTGAACTGCTAAAAAAAATCTGAAAACTGATGACACCTGGGCCTGCACTGTCCCATGGCAGCAGCCAGTTGGAGCTGAGGAACTGCTGCTTTCCTTAGATGAGCACATAGTCTCCATCCTCCTTATAGTCTTACACCTGGCCTGCTTCATTCATGTACATTCCTGTCTTGTCCCTGTAGTTGAGTTTATATTCTCTACTATATTCACAACACTCATAAAAAACCATTTTAAAATAAATTATATTTCAAAAGCATTGTTACTTATATACCCAAGTGTGCTTTCATGTGATAAATATGAAAATGTGCAAATGTAAAATAACCTTCAAAGCATCACAATTAGGTCATTGCATTGCTGCAATTATATTAATACCCTTTTCGAAGGAAACAGGTCTAAGGGGGAGACAGTTAAGCTACTTGCCTTTTCAACATTTCTCATATATATGGAGTTTTTCTCTTGACATGTGTGGGCCACTTTTTTGCATAGTTTTCTTTGCTTTTTTATCTACAGATTTTGGCTAAGTATTTGTTCTTGGTACCATCCCCCACATAGCCATGGTTTCTTAGGGTTCCAGGGTAGCTATAAACAAGATAGGCTCATTAGCCGAGCAAACCTTGTGAAATTTTATGGGATAAAGGGCATTTACCATACCATGGAAATCAGGGCTGTTTTTCATAGCTGATTCTAAAGAGGGAGATTTTCAAAAGGTTTTATTAGCCTCCAAATTCTCCTATCTTTCCCAGTTTCTTTGTTATCTCCCTTCCCATCATCACATCACCTTGCAAATAAAATGGAAAAGGAGTGCAGTTTCTGCTCTAGTCTGAGTTTTTTTTCCAACTCCATAGATTAAATTCAGCTTTGAGTATTGAAAACCACAATGTACCATGCAGAATTTTACTTTCAGAGATGTGTGAATAATCAGGGCACAGGATTTTATCTGCTCCCAAAGGAACAGCAGATCAGTGATAGATATTGTCCCTTGAGTCTATGCTAGTTATGTTTGAGTATTAGACTTCTTTATGATTTTATTAGGCCTTTTTGTATCAAGCCTTTGCCCCTTTAATTTAATACCCTTGACATAATAATTATGCAGTAACATGATGATAGCTTTCAAATGTAGTTTTTTTAATCCCTTCATCTTGTCCTCTACCTGTTTTCCCTGAAATAATGGAAATATTTCAATGGAAATAATGACCGCTTCCCTAGGCAATTCTTCTGAAGCCACCATTATTCTAAAAAATTGAACTAAAAGGAGAAAAAATTGTTTACTAATGTTTAAAAAAAATGAAACAAGTTTATTGGCATCCAATCAATCATGAACTCAAGTAACTACTTATTTTAGTAGATTGCATACAACTTTTACGAGAAAGATAGGATTTGTTTACAGATAAGCATGTTTCTGGGAATGTCATAGGTTATACTTTTTCTTAGACATCTTTTGCATCTTGGTATAATACTCATTAATAGTAACGTTATAAGAATCTGAAAATTTTTTTGAATCATTAAAAGAAGATTGTTAAGTTCTGTATAATTTTGAAACTTGAGGGAATTCCCTGGTGGTCCACACTTTCACTGCCAGGGGCCCAGATTGGATCCCTGGTCAAGGAACTGACCAAAAAAAAGAAAACTTGATAATATCAACACATGTAGATATATAGTGTATTATAAATCTTAGGACTGTGGTTCTTAAGGGCAGTTCGGCCCCTCCTGCCACCTGAAGGACATTTGTCAACGTCTGGAGACATGTCTGGTTGTCCCAACTTGAGTAACTGTAATGAATTGCAGTTGGCATCTTGTGGGTAAAGGCCAGGGGTGCTGCTAAACATCTTGCAATGCTTGGGGAGCCTCCTCACAACAATGTCATTGTCGGTAGAGCCAAGGTTGAGAAATCCTGTGTTAGGGATGATGATGACCACGTCGTTGTTACTGTTATTGAGCACTTACTATTCACCAAACACTGTGCTAAATGTTTTAGTTACTTCCGATCCTTAAGGGAAACCACGTGTAAAAGAAAACTGTTCCCAT
The DNA here is from genome assembly GCA_006410875.1 of Neotragus pygmaeus. Taxonomy (NCBI): domain Eukaryota; kingdom Metazoa; phylum Chordata; class Mammalia; order Artiodactyla; family Bovidae; genus Neotragus; species Neotragus pygmaeus. The sequence continues at coordinate 415,443 of SJYV01042091.1, forward strand.
TTTACCAGTAAGGAATCTGAAGCTTGATACAGTAGGGCTATTCACCCAAAGTAATGTGACTAAATGGATGAAATATGGGTATAATCAGTCTGACTTAAAACCTTTGTGAGCTTTCTTTTCACTTTACTGCCTTTCAGAAAAGTGTCTGACTACACCACACGTGTTAGCCATTCTGTTCATAAACAAATTCTGCCTGTGTTAGCAGTGCTACTTTATTTCTCAGTCATGTTAAGTTCGTAGATAGTATTTGACAGGTAATTGCTCCTTTCTCCTTGAAACACTTCTTCATTCATTTCTCAGTCTCCCTGATTTTCTTCCTGTCTCACTGGGCTACTCTTTCTTTGTCTCATTTGTTGTTTTCTTTCTTTTCTCTCCAGTCTTTTAACATTGGAATGTCCCAGGGCATGGATTTCTTTCCTTCTCTATTTTTCCCTTCGGTAGTCTCATCTAGGCTTGTGGCTTCAAGTACAGTCTGTATGCCTGCCTCTCAAATATATATGTCCAACCCAGACCTCTCCACTGATATCCATCTATGTATATTCAAATACTTGATGTCTCCAATTAGGTTTTTTCCTCCCACACACAACTTTATTGACTTATAATTAAAATATAGTAAATGTGTAAATATACAGTTTGATGAATTTTGACATATATATAAACCCATGAAACCATCACTACCCCCAAAATAACATATCCAAGTTTTTTTGTGCTTGTTTGTAATCAGTTCCTCCTTCTAGCCCCATTTAATCATAGATCTGTGATTACTCTAGATTATTTGCATTTTTCTGGAATTTTTATGTAAATAAGATCATACTCTCTTTTTGGTTTATTTTGGTCTGGCTTCTTTCACTCAGCATAATTATTCTGAGTTTCATCCATGGTGTATATCTAGAGTTTAATCCTTTTTTATTGCTGTTGTATGAATATGTAACAATATGTTAATCCCTTCCCTTGTTGGTTAGCATTTATTGTTTGTCCAAGTTTTTAGCTGTTACCTGTGAAGCTTCTATGTACAAGTCTTTTTGTGGACATATATTTTCATTTCTGTTGAGTAAATACCTAAGAATAGATTAGCTAAGTGATAGAGTAGGTGTATGTTTACCTTTACAAGAAATAACCAAACGGTATTTCGAAGTAGTTGTACCATTTAACATTCCCACTGGCAGTGTATAAGAATTCTATTTCCTCCGCATCCTGTCCAATACTTTCTGTCTTTTTAAATTTTAGTGGTTCTGATGGCCGTGAAACAGTATCTCATGGTAGTTTTGATTTATATTTTCACAATAAATAGTTATATTGACAGTCTTTCATGTGATTATTTGCCACCCATATACTTTCTGTGAAGTGAAGTGAAAGTCGCTCAGTCGTATCCAACTCTTTGCAACCCCATGGACTATACATATACAGTTCATNTGATTTATATTTTCACAATAAATAGTTATATTGACAGTCTTTCATGTGATTATTTGCCACCCATATACTTTCTGTGAAGTGAAGTGAAAGTCGCTCAGTCGTATCCAACTCTTTGTAACCCCATGGACTATACATATACAGTTCATGGAATTTTCCAGGCCAGAATACTGGAGTGGGTAGCCTTTCCCTTCTCCAGGGGATCTTCCCGATCCAGGAATTGAACCAGGGTCTCCTGCATTGCAGGTGGATTCATTACCAGCTGAGCTATCAGGGAAGCCCTTTTACTTTCTTTAGTGACATGTTTATTCAGATCCCTTGTTCTTTTTTTTTATACTTGATTATCTTCTTATACACAGTTTGTAAGCATTCTATATATATTCTAGATAACAGTCCTTGTGATATATGTTTCACAAATACTTTCAGTCTTTGAGCCTTTTTATTTTCCTAACGTATTTTGAAGAGCAGAATTTTTAATTTTCATTAATTCCAGTTTATTGCTTATTTTTCTTATATAATTTGGGCCTTTTGTTTCCTATTTATAAAATCTTTTTTTTTTCCTGTTTATGAAATCTTTACCAAACCTAAAATCATTAAAATTTTCTCCTATGGTTTCTTTTAAAAGTTGTATAGTTTTAACTCTAGTAATTAGATCTGGGAACCAATGGGTCTGTTTCTAGATTTACTATTCTGTTGGTCTCTGTGTCTTTCGTGTTGCCTGCATGACATGGTATTGGTTACTGTGCGTGTGAATACGCTCAGTCATGTCCAGCTCTTTGCAACTTCCTGGACTGTAGCCCGCTAGGCTCCTCTGTCCATGGAATGTTCCAGGCAAGAATACTGGAGTTGGCTGCCATTTCCTACTCCAGGGGATCTTCCTGACCCAGGGGTCTAACTTGTGTCTCTGTGTCTTCTGTATTGGCAGGTGAATTCTTTACCCCTGCGCCACCTGGGAAGCCCCCACTGGTTACTCTTATCTTTATAGTAAATCTTTACCAGTGTAAGTCCTCCAACTTTGTTCTTTCTCAAAATTATTTTGGCTCTTTTTGGTCCTTAACACTCCCATATCAATTTTAGAATCGGTTTGTCAATTTCTACCTAAAAAAAGCTTATTGATATTTTGATTGGGATTCCATTAAATCTGCATATTGATATGAGAGTAAACTGATATTTTAACAATCTTGAGCCTTCTAATACAAAAGCTTTTCCCTGGTGGCTTATTGATAAAGAATCTGCCTGCAAGTGCAGGAGATGCTGGATTGGGAAGATCCCCTGTAGAAGGAAATAGCAACCCATTCCAGTGTTCTTGCCTAGGAAATCCCATGAACAGAGGAGCCTGGTGGGCTTACAGTCTGTGGGGTCACAAGAGAGTCAGACACTACTTAGCAACTAAATGACAACATAATACAGGAATGCAGTATGTATATTATTTAAATCTTAGTTTCTCTCATCACCATTTTGGAGTTTTCAAAGTATAGAGATTTTATACATCTTTTATCAGATTTACCCCTAAGTCTTTAATACTTTTTGGCACTCTTAATTAGTGCTGTTCTTACATTTTAAATTTCTAATTTTTTATCAACAGTATATAGAAATGCCATTAATTTTGTATATTGGCGTTTTATTCAGAAACTTTGCTAAACTCACTCTCTAATAGGTTTTTTGTAGATTCCATAGGATTTTCTACATAGACAAGCATAAATACAATTCACTTCTTTATTTTCAGCCCGTATGCCATTTATTCTTTTTCTGCCCTGTGACACTAAGAACTCCTGTATGATGTTGATTAGAATCGGTGAAAGTGGATATTCTTGCCTCTTTCCTCATCTTAAGTGAAAATCATTCAATCTTTTACCATTAAGTTCTGATGTTAGCTATGTTTTTTGTAGATGCCTTTTATCATCCAGTCTTATGACTATAAATACCATTTTTATGTTTACCATTCTAATATATATGTCCAACCCAAACCTATCCACTAACAATTATGCTTTCATTGATCCAGTTGATTGATAACCCCACTCAAGTTCTTATGTGCCTCAAACTGAACACATTCAAAACTAAGCCTCTGGCTCTCTGTGTGTTGTCAGCTTACTTCTTCCAGTGTTTGCAATCTTCAGTAAGTGGCAGTGCCATCCTTCCACTTCTTCAGGCTGAAACCTCAGAATCACTCTTCCTTTTATTTTTCTCCCCTTTTCACACCCCTTAAGGAATATGCCAGCAAATCCTGTTCCTTCTATTTTATGACCACTCTCTAAGCCACCTTCACTGCTTACCTTGATTATTGCCTCCTAAATGAACTGCCTATTATTTCCCTCCTTCCCTTAGCATCTTCTTAGCACAGCCAGACTAGTCCTTTTAAAAGTAAAGTATATTTTAGTAATATAGGTTTAAGGTTCAGAAACAGTGAATTCTTCTACTGATAAAAAAAAAATGATAAGAGAAATATTTCTTAGGATTTCTGAAGGAGGAACCCAGCATATTAATTAATATGCTAGAAAATTAGGTTATATTAATAACTTAGAATGTGAAAACTTTTGTTTTCTACTTTGGTCTCTTTCTTTTCTCTTCAAATAATGAAATTGTCACTATCAGTGTTGGATTGTCTTGCTTTCTTGGTCTGCTGTGTTTTTTCTATTTCTAAAGTATATTAATATTAAAACCTAACATTTGAAAAAAGAACAATTTGAGGGATAATAAATATGTTTGATCTGGACTGCCAACTCCATTGGCTGTAGTCACTGCCTGGAGCAATATGTGGAAAAGGAATAGATGTGTCTGGAATAGATGAGGGGATGGGAGTAGTGTATTTGCCATCTCTATATTGCATTTATAGGGTAGGCAGATTTTAAATGCTAATTTGCTTTGACAGTTGTTGCCTCAGTTTTTAGTGACCCTTTATATTTCTTTTGACAAAGTACATTGATACAACAGATAAAGAATTGAATCTTAAGGACAAATATAAAATCTTTTAAAAAATGAATGAAAAATTACATGCAAATTCTGGTTTTACTACCAAATAACTTTATAGGATGTATATGTTAACTTTTTGAAAAAGATACTGAAGAATCTTTAGATGATTGGTTTAACTTTAAAATTAAATTATTTAACTCAGTAACACTAAGAAACTAAGAGTCAGCAAGGACTATGTGTTAAGTAATCTTTTGCGGGGAGGGGATTTCGAGGTATAATTTACGTCCATTAAAATTTATTCTTAGGGGTTGTATAATCCTGTGTGTTTGGTCACATGTATATAGTAGTGTAACCAGTATCCAGTATTTCATTTGAGATAGAATATTTTCATCACCCCAGTAAGTTCCCTTGTACTCTAATTAGAAGTTTAACCTAAAAATGACCTTGAGAAAATGTGGCTATCTAAATGTATTTTCTTTGAATATCATAAACATTTACTGAAAGTAATTTTAAGGATATGTCCTTCCAGCAAAATCATGATACCACTTCCAGCCACACTGTTCCAAGAAAATTATCATTTCTGCTTAGCATCTTCAGCAAAACAGATACTTTAAAATAATAAAGCATCATGTTCAAGTACTTTACCTTTGAATGTTACAGAAGAAAACTCCACAAGACAGAGTGAGGATTTGGGAAGCCAGTTTACAGAAATTTTCATTAAGCAACAAGAAAATGTCACTCTTCTCTTATCTTTATTGGAGGTAAGTAAAGAACTTTGTTGTTTTTGTCATCTTTATAAGTTGCCCTTTTGGGTTTTATTGAGGAAGCAATACATATGTTCCTTTTTAAGACAGCGAAATTTGTTGTATCGTTGCAAGAGATTCACATGTTTGTTTTAAGACCTATATAATCTCTTCAAATACTGTCTGCTTGTTTCCATTTTTTATAAAGTACAATTATATCTAGTCAGTAATAGTTTAATCAGTTTGATCATTTATAACTTTTCTATTTCTTAAATTACTTTTTTAAAGTTTGCTAAACTCTTTTTGTTTGCTTGTAGTTTTTGGTACCATACTACTAATTGAAAAAAAAAAGTTTTTCTTGAAAATATGAATTACAGATGTTAAATATTTTGAATTCTTATATTGTAGGAGTTTGATTTCCATGTCCGCTGGCCTGGCGTGAAGCTTCTTACTTCTCTTTTAAAACAACTAGGGCCTCAGGTTCAGCAGATTATTTTAGTCAGTCCCATGGGTAAGTGACTCATCTTCCTTATATTATTTTGATTTAAAAGTAAGGATCACAGACTTCTCTGGCAATCTAGTGGTTAAGACTCTGCACTTTGAATGCAAGGGGTGTGGGTTCTATCCCTGGTCGGGGATCTAAGATCCCACATGCCTCATGACAAGGCAAAAAAAATTGTTTTTTCTAAGTGAGGATCATTAAAAAAAAATAAAACAACAACAAAATAACAAGAAAATAAAAGTAAGGATCACTTTTATAACTGAAATGATGTGTTAATAAATTGTTTATAATTTGAATCACTATTCGTATCTTTGATCTGCCAGTGTTTTACACATGGTTATATGTTCTAGGTGTTTCAAGATTAATGGACTTATTAGCAGATTCCAGGGAAGTTATACGTAATGATGTAAGTTAAATTTTTTTTTTAAAACCTAAGAATATGCAGCTTTTATTCTCTCTTTGCAAATGAAATCTTTGTTGACCCTTTTTCAGAGTTATAAGAAATTAGATTTGGAAAATTGGGTTAATGGTTTCAACCTTTAAAATTTATATACAAGGCCCCATTATTTCTTTGTTTTCTGCCTATTCAGTATTTTGTTAGACAAATGATTTTGCTATTCGAATTTATGCCTTCTACAAGATTAGGATTTCTTCCATCTTTTTCTGAAAGGTTGTACTGATCCCAAACTGTGTCTCCAGAGAGAGTACAGGAAACATCCTTAGACATTGAACTGCATAAACTTAACAAAGTGTTGCATTTGAACTCTCCACCCTTAATTGATTGAATATATTTCAAAGGATTTTCCTTATAATCTCTATTTAACTCACATGATTTGCTCTGGGGTTAATTCTTCATTCTGATTTATTTTAATATTTGCATATACATTTGAGTATTTTATGTTGACCTGTACTGTTTTGTTTTGATGCAATACTGTTTTGCTGCTTGACCATTTTTTTCTGTTATCTACAACTTGACCAAAACCACAATACTTTAGATGGCAATTGGAAAAATCTTTAAAATTAAACTTTAGAGCTAGGAGATCTTATCAAACTAATTTAGTCTCCATATTCACACTGAGAGGCCCAGGATGCACAGAAACCAAGTGACTTGTTCTTTGTTAGGGATGTCTTATGATCTTTGTATTTGTGGCACCCGGCCTTGTTCCTTCCTCATCTTAAGTGCTAGTAAATACCATTTGGATTGTTCTTGGTCTCACAATTGGTTCATGGCAAAACTGAAGTGCTCTTGACTTCTTATCCACATAGACAGTATTTTTAGTTTTATATTTAAAACTTTGTAGTATGTATATGAACGCAGTATTATAAGTGATGAAATAATATAGTAATGAAACTCGTAAGAAGGGCTTTTTTATTTTTTTAATTTATTTTTTAATTGGCGGAAAATTGCTCTAAATGCATTTGCTTCTGAGGACATTTTTTTATTCCTTAATATTCTTTTAAGAATTGTGTACCTATTAGGAATTTTGAGTGTCTTTTTTCTTGACTAAAGTACTACTATGTGTCTTAAACCCAAATTTTTTATTCTACTCCTTTCTTGGTCCTCAGTTCAAATAAGATACATACCAATTAATGAAGAATTATTACATACATAAAACCAATTAATAAATTCTCTCTTCCTGTATTGCTATTAGTATTATTATCATTTCATTTTCAGATATAATTTGTGTGTGTATATAACTGCATTGTCTTGGTTTTTAAATATAGCACTTTTAACTATCTAGTGTTTTTCTTTTTTCCTACTCCTAACCTTTTTTCCTGTTTTTATTTGAGACGGATAAAATGATTGTCTGTTTATGTTGGTTTTCATTAATTTTACAATTAGGGATTAAGTTATATTTTTGCTATAATGTTTCTTAGATTTTGGAGTTTTACAGCCATCTTTCCTTTGGTTTAACAAATTCATTTGAATTTTTTGTTCATACTTACTATTGAGTGTTGTGTAATAAACAGCATATTATACTGTATAGCAATCAGAAGAAGCTAACCGGCACCCTGGCAGTCACTATTGGCACTGTGTGACTTCCTAGAATAGTATACCACTTCCCCTCGCTCTTTTGTATTATTTTCTTTCTTTATCCTTCTTTTAAAACTTTGATTTCCTTCTTTTCTTTCTTTTTAATATTTCTCATTGCATTCAGTGATAGTTACCAACATGACTAAATCTCTCAGGAAGTCTATTGGTAAAGAATTTTAGTCTCAGTTTGTTCTATATTTGAAAAATTGATTTTGATCTGGATTTAGAGAATTAGTTGGTCATTTTTCATAGGTGCACTGAAATATCATATTTATTCAAGTTAGTGCTTAAAAATTAGTGAGGTTGAGAAAACTCTAGGTACCAACTCACTTCTGAGTGATAGTCTGTAATTGCATTCTTTAATTTATTATTATGAGAAATGTAAGCACACACAAAAGTAGAAAAAACACAGACGTTTAAACCCATCCCCTAAACCCCTTAATTTTCAAGATTTTATTATACTTGTTTCATCTACCCCTCCCCTCACCGTTCTCCTTTATTTTTTTTTAATTTATTTCTCCTCCTTTATTTTTAACTGACATATTTAAAAGAAATCAACCTATCTGATTTCACTATTTCTGTATAATTTCACTACTGCATACTTCAGTATACATGTAGTGTGTATGTGTTTCCTTATATAACTACAATGCAATGATCACATTTAATGAGATAACAAGTTTGTCTTAGCCCTCAGTTTAAATAAGATAACTATTCTGTACTCAAGTTTCCCAGTTCTCTCATAAATGTCTTTCACAGTTGGCTTCCAAAATCAGGATCCAGACAAGGTTCTCTCATTACATTTGATTGTTAATGTCTGTTACTTTTCTAAAGGCCTTGATTAGGTTTGGGTTCACTTCTTTGCTTTGATGTTCCCTGGGTGATGCAGTTTGCAACACATCAGGAAATGAAATACCTGGCTGTCTCACTTATATGATCAGTGGATTTGATTCAGGTGATGACATCCGGATCCCTTCATGGATCCTTTCATCCATTATAGCCTATCATTCATTAATAAACATTGCCTGAATCAGTTATTTTGTTAAGAGTTTCAAAATGATGATTTCTAGAACTTGTCATTCTTTCACATTTATTCAGCTATAATTTTCCTCAAAGAGGAAGTTTACTTCATGGAACAGTGTATTTTATTACCCTGAATTACAATTCATACGTGAAAAAAGGATAAATCAATAAATCCCTTTAATTGCCAGTTTTTAAAGTCAGGAATTGGTGCCCACCTACTTTCAATGACCAATGAGTGTATACTTTGATTTTCAATAACATTTTAGTGGATATGTTTGAATAGAGGAATACTTCTCATAATAGGTAAAAGAAACTGATATGCAGTGAAAACTTGGGCTCTGTGGGGGCTATTTTATTTCCTTTAGTCCTCATAAAAACCCTCTGACAAAGATACCATCCTCATTTTACACATGGGTGTATTGAGACTTACATTGTATAAATTACACACAGAATTTATGTAATTTGCTTCAAATTGCACAAGCAGTAACCAGAACTTTAAAAAAAACCCGCTGTATCTAATTCATAGCCTTAGTGTTCTTCCACTGTATTTCTTCCTCCTTTGTTAGCAGTTAAACTCATTAAGTAGAAGAATTTGACATAACCACTTTCTCTTTCTCTCATATTAATGTTGAGAGTGGACAGTCAGAAAGATGAGTAGGACAAGTGCAATAAGACTGGACATTTTTTGTCTTGTATGAATACTGACCTGCCAAGTATGGACAGCCAACAGCTAATTGGCCTCTTACGCACTGTTGAATTAGTTGCTATTCCTCTTCCTCTAAATAATATCTGCTTTTTTCATTAAATATTTTCTATCTCTTTGACCATTATGATATTGTTAGACTCCCTGTGAACCCATAAAATTCTTGTTTGATAGTAAAATAAGCAGAAATGGTTAACAGTTTTTCTTGAATGATTAAGTGGTTGCAGATATATAAACTAAATCTGGCTCAATAGGAACTAAAGATCATAATCAAAGGAACTAAAACTAAAGATCATAATCAAAGACTACAGAGAATTGTTTTGTACTAGACATGCCAGTCATGAGATATGAATTCTCATCCTTCCTTTTCTTCCTCCTGTCAACTTTTAGAATTAAATCTGGAGAATTTGCAGGCTGAATAATCACAGGAATAGTTGAACTTTCCCTGCTAGAATGTGGTNTAAGCACACACAAAAGTAGAAAAAACACAGACGTTTAAACCCATCCCCTAAACCCCTTAATTTTCAAGATTTTATTATACTTGTTTCATCTACCCCTCCCCTCACCGTTCTCCTTTATTTTTTTTTAATTTATTTCTCCTCCTTTATTTTTAACTGACATATTTAAAAGAAATCAACCTATCTGATTTCACTATTTCTGTATAATTTCACTACTGCATACTTCAGTATACATGTAGTGTGTATGTGTTTCCTTATATAACTACAATGCAATGATCACATTTAATGAGATAACAAGTTTGTCTTAGCCCTCAGTTTAAATAAGATAACTATTCTGTACTCAAGTTTCCCAGTTCTCTCATAAATGTCTTTCACAGTTGGCTTCCCAAATCAGGATCCAGACAAGGTTCTCTCATTACATTTGATTGTTAATGTCTGTTACTTTTCTAAAGGCCTTGATTAGGTTTGGGTTCACTTCTTTGCTTTGATGTTCCCTGGGTGATGCAGTTTGCAACACATCAGGAAATGAAATACCTGGCTGTCTCACTTATATGATCAGTGGATTTGATTCAGGTGATGACATCCGGATCCCTTCATGGATCCTTTCATCCATTATAGCCTATCATTCATTAATAAACATTGCCTGAATCAGTTATTTTGTTAAGAGTTTCAAAATGATGATTTCTAGAACTTGTCATTCTTTCACATTTATTCAGCTATAATTTTCCTCAAAGAGGAAGTTTACTTCATGGAACAGTGTATTTTATTACCCTGAATTACAATTCATACGTGAAAAAAGGATAAATCAATAAATCCCTTTAATTGCCAGTTTTTAAAGTCAGGAATTGGTGCCCACCTACTTTCAATGACCAATGAGTGTATACTTTGATTTTCAATAACATTTTAGTGGATATGTTTGAATAGAGGAATACTTCTCATAATAGGTAAAAGAAACTGATATGCAGTGAAAACTTGGGCTCTGTGGGGGCTATTTTATTTCCTTTAGTCCTCATAAAAACCCTCTGACAAAGATACCATCCTCATTTTACACATGGGTGTATTGAGACTTACATTGTATAAATTACACACAGAATTTATGTAATTTGCTTCAAATTGCACAAGCAGTAACCAGAACTTTAAAAAAAACCCGCTGTATCTAATTCATAGCCTTAGTGTTCTTCCACTGTATTTCTTCCTCCTTTGTTAGCAGTTAAACTCATTAAGTAGAAGAATTTGACATAACCACTTTCTCTTTCTCTCATATTAATGTTGAGAGTGGACAGTCAGAAAGATGAGTAGGACAAGTGCAATAAGACTGGACATTTTTTGTCTTGTATGAATACTGACCTGCCAAGTATGGACAGCCAACAGCTAATTGGCCTCTTACGCACTGTTGAATTAGTTGCTATTCCTCTTCCTCTAAATAATATCTGCTTTTTTCATTAAATATTTTCTATCTCTTTGACCATTATGATATTGTTAGACTCCCTGTGAACTCATAAAATTCTTGTTTGATAGTAAAATAAGCAGAAATGGTTAACAGTTTTTCTTGAATGATTAAGTGGTTGCAGATATATAAACTAAATCTGGCTCAATAGGAACTAAAGATCATAATCAAAGGAACTAAAACTAAAGATCATAATCAAAGACTACAGAGATTTGTTTTGTACTAGACATGCCAGTCATGAGATATGAATTCTCATCCTTCCTTTTTTTCCTCCTGTCAACTTTTAGAATTAAATCTGGAGAATTTGCAGGCTGAATAATCACAGGAATAGTTGAACTTTCCCTGCTAGAATGTGGTGGTGTTTATTGACTTATATTATTGATTTCACAATTTCTTACTGTTGCTAGTGTGAAGTCCATACAGAGGCATTACTGAGATAGATACAATCATGTTTAGCTCTCTTAGACCACAGTGAAAGCTGTGTAATGATTGATGAATGTGCAAGAATTGTTGTATATTTGTAATTGAGTGGTGAAAAAAAAGAACTGAATTAGGAATTGCTAGATGTGGATTCTAGTCAGGGGGTCTGTCTTTTGAAATCTGTATAGTTTAGGGAGGGAAATTGCTCACCTTCTGTATCCTTTTTTTCCCTATCTATAAAGCAAAGGAGTAGGACTTGTAAAATTCCTGCCACTTCTAAACCTCTGTGATTTTTAAAGTAATCTTTAAATGTCTTTAAGAAGTTGAATTGCACTCAACATTATCTTTCTTCTCCATAAGGGCGTCTTACTGCTACAGGCATTAACAAGAAGCAATGGAGCAATCCAGAAAATTGTTGCTTTTGAAAATGCTTTTGAGAGACTGCTGGACATTATTACAGAGGAGGGGAACAGTGATGGAGGTATAGTATGAAGAGATTGATTCGAGAAGGTTCCTTTTGCTCTCATTGAATTGTTAACTTCTGAGGAATGCAACTGAAGGGAGAAAGGAGGACTGATGCCTTTTTTTGTTGTTTTGTTAGATGTTGAAAGAGGCTTTCCTGAGGGAGGATGGATGCTTTACAGTCTTTCTTCCCCTGTGGTTTGTTGAGTATGGATTTCTTTTTATTGATCCTGCTTAATATTTCTTAGACTTTCAGAATCTGTTGGTGTCTTTTCTCATTTCTGGAAATCTCAGCTACATCTCTTCCAATACTGCTTTGTCACGTTTTTTGAAATCTTCCTAAACTCAGAGTCAGTACTCTGTCATCTGACTAGATTCTCACCTTGTCATCGTACATTCTCGTCTGTGTTTTCTGTCTTTTTATCTTTCCAGATTTTCTTCTGATCTATTTCCTATTTCATCAGTTCTCTCTTCACCCGTATTTGATCAGCTTTTGCATGTATCACTGAGTTTAAAATTTTTCCTTTCCATAAGTTCTGTCTGGTACTTTGGCAAATTTGCTAGGTAATTTTTTATAACTTTCTTTTTTCTGTATGGAGCTCCCCTGGTAGCTTAGATGGTAAAGCATGTGCCTACAATGCAGGAGNACTGAACGACTGAACTGAACTGAACTGACATGAAAAAGGAATACTGATAAGAATTTTTGAGAAGAGAAGGAATTGACAATATGGTGGTAAAAGAGAGGATGCCCCCCCCAACTCCTCATCCGCTCTCAGCGTCCTACCTTTGTGTCTTTGCCTCAATTTCCTAGCTCCATCCCCCTTTCAAGTGTCTCATACTAACATTGCAGGTTCCACACACCTACCTCCAAAATTTACCACGCTTGGCTAAATATTTTTCAAAAAAAAGAGAGTCAAGGCTGTGAGTCCATGTTCAGTAGCTATCAATTAATGTATAGCTGTGTCAGTAAAAAAAGAAACATAACGAACTACTAAAGACATTTCTAAGACAAGAATAAGTTGGCTGGATAGACAAGCAGTTGTATTCTGTAAATTTAAAAAGAAGCCTTGTCGACTAGGGATTTTTTTAAACACTACGATCTGATGAGCAAGGGAATAGCTTCAGAGAAATGTATGAGAAAGTCATATTTATAAGACTGTAAATTTTCTAAGTAGCAAGGATCTGAAACTGCTTTTAAAAATAACCAGATAGAGAAATCTTGGTGCGAGCAATTTACACTTGAAGTGACTGTTCTGTCTTTAGAACTCTGGGAAAAGTGAGGTGTTTAATGTATCTTCCAGACAATTACAAAGCAGTCCTTGATCAAAACCCTCTGCAAGGGATATTGACAAACCTGCCCAACTACAAGGATCTCCTGTAGAGAAAATGATCTATGAGATTACCTGCTGGTGGGTTCACGGGTCAGACTGTCAATATCTCGAGAAGAATCACAGAAATAAACATTTAATGTTTGCTGTCTTGACGGCTGTATTTATAGTCCTGTTTAAACAGTTGGTCAATCAAAACCAGTTAGAGCAATTACAGCTTTCCCCGCCTAACATGCAAGAGAAGGAAACTGAACGCACTGTGATGAGAAGTCAATATAGCAAGATAATCCAAAATTGCTTTTTATTCATGTGGAGGGAATTTGGTACTATTATATCTTGTCACTTGTAATTGTCTAATTAGATGAATACAGTGAAGATATATTATCGTAACGAAGTCAAATACTCAATTAGAATTTACTTTTTTCTTCCCTTCCTACATTGTTTGAGATCCCCATGGAATTTCAAACACAATGTTCCTTTCCCTATTGAGTTTGGCTTCTTTATATTGGGCAAATATTTATTCTTTTATCTATGTTTCAGTTGGAGCTGCAGCAAATGTGTCTATTTTTCTCATGGCTTGACTCCTGCTGTCAAACAATATAGGTGATGTTGTTAGGTGTAAAATTATTTTGAAGACGATGTAAATCACTAATCCAAGACAGATTGTGTGCTGAATTCTAATAACAAACTTCTTTGAAGGGATAAGAGAAAGTGATAATGGCAGTGTCTGAAGGAGGCTGTGATTTCCACAGTGTTGACTTAGAGCTTGAATACAATCTGGTAAAAAATGCGTCAAATTGTGAATCTTTTGAAGGGTTAAAAAGGGTGCAATGAGCCAGCATCTGTTTGGTAGTTTTCAAAATAAAGACCTGAAATGGGCAGGAATCTAGTTTCTGATTAAGAGTTCAGGTTCTTAGGCAAAACTCTCTGTATCCTGCTTATTGACTGCATTTCCTTAGGCAATTGTTTCATACCTCCAGGTCTCAGTTATCTAGCTGTGAAAATAAAGATCAAACCTGCCTGATAAAATTGTTCTGAGTTTTAAATCACATAATCCATTCAAAGCTCTTGGTACAGAGTCCTCATTATAAGGAATGTGTGTGTGTGTTTAGTTGCTAAGTTGTGTCCAACTCTTCGCAACCCCAGGGACTGTAGACCACCAGGATTCTCTGATTATGGGATTTCCCAGGCAAGAATATTCCAGTGCATTGCCATTTCCTTCTCCAGAGGATTGGCAGGCAGATTCTTAACCACTGAACCACCAGGGAAGCCTGGCTAACGCATAGACTATGGCAATTATTTGAAAGCTGATGAGTAGTGAATTCAACAAACGTTTACTCAGGCCTTCTATGGACACAAGAAACTAGATAGATTCAAAGAAAATTAACACATCATCCCTGTCCTCAGTTTAACAGGGTTAACCTGGTGCTCACCATTTTATGGGGCTTCCCTGGTGGCTCAGATGGNCAGGCAAGAATATTCCAGTGCATTGCCATTTCCTTCTCCAGAGGATTGGCAGGCAGATTCTTAACCACTGAACCACCAGGGAAGCCTGGCTAACGCATAGACTATGGCAATTATTTGAAAGCTGATGAGTAGTGAATTCAACAAACGTTTACTCAGGCCTTCTATGGACACAAGAAACTAGATAGATTCAAAGAAAATTAACACATCATCCCTGTCCTCAGTTTAACAGGGTTAACCTGGTGCTCACCATTTTATGGGGCTTCCCTGGTGGCTCAGATGGTAAAGCATCTGCCTGCAATGTGGGAGACCTGGGTTCAATTCCTGGGTCAGGAAGATCCCCTGGAGAAGGAAATGTGAATCTACTCCAGCACTTTCGCCTGGAAAATCCCATGGACGGAGGATTCTGATAGGCTACAGTCCATGGGGTCGCAAAGAGTCGGACACTACTGAGTGACTTCACTTTCACTTTCACCATCTTAAAAGGTAGACTGAAATGTTTGCCATCTATGACTACAGTATCTTTTTTTTTCCACAAGAGTTTCAAAGGACTTTTTTTTTCTGATTAATGTACTAGTCTTGAGAATTCTATTTAAACTGTAATTGTCTTAGGTTACAAAAGGTGGTGATAACATTTTTTGAATATTTACTTAAAATGTTTAAAAAGGCAAATTATAAAATAGACAACCATGAGAACCGACTGTACAGCACGGGAACTACTCAATGCTCTGTGGTGACCTCCAAGGGAAGGCAATCCAAAAAGCAAGGAATATATGCATATTATAACTGATTCACTTTGCTATGCAGTAGATACTAACCCAACACTGTAAAGCAACTCTATTCCATTAATTTTTTTTAACGTTAAGCTAGAACATCTTCTTAAATGTTCCTTCTTTCATTCTGATCTGCATGCTAATCTGTTCTCTGTCAAGGAGTAGAAGGATCTTTGTAAAACCTTTCACTCTCTTCCTCTTGAGTTTACAATAAAATCCCAGCCACGTACTCTGAGCTACTACTGGGCTCTGCCTAGTCTAATATCTAGAAAACACACTGGTCACTGCGTCCCTCTGCCACTGCAGTCCTCCCCACTCTGCCTTCCCTTCTCTACAGGGGCCTGTGCCTATGCACTGTTGCTTGTCTGAACTGTTTCTCTCCCTTTGCTTTGTCTAGTTAATTCCAATTCTTTGTCTGGTCTCAGATGTGACATTACTGTCTAAGGAGGACTTTCTTAACTTCCTCACTGCCCACCACCACTCCAAACCAATTTATCTGTGACTTTCTCTTAGGTTAAACTATAATTTCCCTTCATAGCCATATTTATTTCTATGATTAAAAAATCTATCTCCCTACCAGACATAAACTCCTTGAAGTCAGGGACCATGACTATTTTGGTCATCATTATATACCCAGTTACGAGCACTATGCTTGGCATATAGTAGTTCTACCATAAACACTAAGAAACATGTTAAAGGGTAATCCCCCCACCCCCCCAAAAAAAAGAAGGTCAAATCATCATTCTCATATGACATAAAAGGAAAACTGTGAAAGATTTTAAGATGGTATTAATGAGAGAATCAGGCAGTTGTTAAGCCAATTCAAAGAAGAAGTAAAAGAATAAATATATAGGATCCACTTACAGATCTAGAGTATGGTAATTAATGTGCCAACTGAGACAAAACTTGTTTTAACACAGCATAGAAGAAATTCAAGTGAATCTTCTCTTGACAGATTTTTTTGGCATATTTATAGACAAGATTTATTTTGCATTGCTCTTAGTTATCTACAGCTTTGAGCTAGAAAATATCTCAAAGGCACTGGAAGGCTAAAATCAGAGAACTCAGAAGACACTCTAAACAGTGCTTAGATTTCTTCTGTAACACATTTTTTCCTACAACAAATAGACATGATGAAGGCATACAGGAGGGTACATTTCATTCTCGTGGTAGGTGAGAGATTTCAGAAGTCTGCATAGTGGAAAAAGAGTTGAAACTAAGTCTTGCAATGTAGGTAAGATTTCCATAGGGGTAAACTACTTGAGATTTTTACAAGAGCTCTAGAGAAATGTTTCTAGCAATGGGTTAATGATGAATTTTTTTAGGCAAAAGTATAGTCTCAGAGAAGAGAGCCCAGGAGAGAAACTACTAGAAAGAAAAGAAGAAAGAAAGGAGAGATCCTTAATTCTGGTTTCTACAGCAACATTTCTTCAGGACTAAATCTCTGGGCCTAATCCCAGAAATACTTTTCTAACACCTGGCACGTATTAAAGAAGAAGCAGCAGCTGAAGCTCCAGTATTTTGGTCACTTGATGCAAACAGCTAACTCTGGAAAACAAATCTGAAACTCAGATTTTGGCTCAGATTCTGAAACTCAGAATACTGATTATCTGGCTAATGAGAAAGCACCCAAAAGGGGATTCCAATTTCTCCAAAGAAGACATACAGATGGCCACTAGGCACATGAAAAGATGCTCAACATTGTTAATTATTAGAGAAATGCAAGTCAAAACTACAACAAGGTATTCTCCCACACTGGTCCGAATGGCCATCATCAAAAAGTCTATAAACAATGAATGCTGGAGAGGGTGCAGAGAAAAGGGAACCCTCCTACACTGTTGGTGGGAATAGAAATTGATACATCCCTTATGGAGAACACTATGGAGGTGCCTTAAAATCTAAAAATAGAGCTACCATATGATCCAGCAAGGGCTACCCTGGTGGCTCAGACAGTGAAGAATCTGCTTTAATGCAGGAGACTGGGGTGTGATCCCTGGGTTGGGAACATTCCCGGGAGAAGGGAATGGCAACCCACTTCAGCATTCTTGCCTGAAGACTTCCATGGACAGAGGAGCCTGGCAGGCTATAGCCCATGCAATCGCAAAGAGCTGGATATGACTGAGGGACTAACATACAAATACACACGATCCAGCAATCCCACTCCTGGGCATATATCTAGTGAAAACCGTAATTCCAAAAGATACATGCATCCCAGTGTTCATTGCAGCACTGTTCACAATAGCCAAGACATGAGCAACCTAAACTTCCAACAGCAGAGGAATGGATAAAGAGGGTGTGGTGTGTGCATGCTCAGTTGCTAAGTCATATATGATTTTTGCAACCCCACTGACTGTAGCCTGTCAGGCTCCTCTGTCTATGGGATTCTCCAAGCAAGAATACCAGAGTAGTTGCCATTTTCTTCTCCAGGAGATCTTCCCAACCCAGGGTTTGAATACAAGTCTCTTGCATCTCCTGCATTGGTAAGTGGATTCTTAACCACAGCACCACCTGGGAAGTCCAATGATACACATAGAAAATAGGATGTGGTACATATAGACAATGGAATGCTATTCGGCATTAAAAAGAACAAAATAATGGCATTTGCAGCAACATGGATGGACCCAGAGATTGTCATACTGACTAAAGTAAGAGAAAGACAAATTTCATATGATATTGCTTATGTGCAGAATCTACAAAAAATGCTACAAATGAACTTATTTATAAAACAGAAATAGAGTCACAGATGTAAAACATAAATTTATAGTTTCCTGGGGAAACAGGATAAATTAGCAGAAGGGGATTGACACGTACACACTACTTTATACAAACAGATAATCAACAAGGACCTACTGTATAGCACAGGGAACACTACTCAATGCTGTCTAATGGCCTATATGGGAAAATAACATTTAAGAAAAGCATAGATATATGTAAATGTATCACTGATCAACTGCACTGTACACCAGGAAATTAATACACTATATATCAACTATACTCTAATAAAAAAAAAATAACTTGAAAAAGGAGGTTCCAGCCTCTAAGATTCTGGAGATATGAGTATACTTCCCAACATCATATTAATAGAATGAGAGCAACTACCCGAGTCTATGTCAGATTGTTTACCATGTGAATAGTACGGGGAAGAAAGTCTTTATCACACAACCAGGATTTCTGATTGTCATATAGTACAGGGGTTAGTAAACTCTGTAGAGAGCCAGATGGTAACTATTTTAGGTTGTCCATGTCATGCTGTCTGCCTGTCTGCATTAGAACTACTTAACCAAGGCCACAAACAGCACATACACTACAGAAGTGCCTGTGTTCCAATAAAACTTAATTTTTAAAAACAAGTAATGGGCCAGATGGGCAAGAAGATATGCCTCATCCAAGGTAAGGAGCAGTGGCTGTGCTTTGCTGGACCAGCTGTGAAGAGATACCCCACATCCAACGTAAGAGGAACCCAAGTAAGATGGTAGGTGTTGTAAGAGGGCATCAGAGGGCAGACACAGTGAAACCATAATCACAGAAAACTAATCAATCTAATCATACTAGGACCACAGCCTTGTCTAACTCAGTGAAAACTAAGCCGTGCCCGTGGGGTCACCCAAGACGGGTGGGTCATGGTGGAGAGGTCTGACAGAATGTGGTCCACTGGAGAAGGGAATGGCAAANCTTGCTTTGATTTATGTCATTGAGTGTTCTGCCTGTTTTCCTCTAAGAGTTTTATAGTTTCTGGTCTTATATTTAGATCTTTAATCCATTTTGAGTTTATCTTTCTGTATGGTATTAGGAAGTGTTCTAATTTCATTATTTTACATGTAGCTGTCCAGTTTGGGGTGTTCTTTGGAAGGACTGATGCTAAAGCTGAAACTACAAAACTTTGGCCACCTCATGTGAAGAGTTGATTTATTGGAAAAGACTCTGATGCTGGGAGGGATTGGGGGCAGGAGGAGAAGGGGACAACAGAGGATGAGATGGCTGGGTGGTATCACCAACTCAATGGCCGTGAGTTTGGGTGAACTCCGGGACTTGGTGATGTACAGGGCGGCCTGGTGTGCTGCAATTCATGGGGTCATAACGAGTCAGACATGACTGAGTAACTGAACTGAACTGTCCAGNTATCACCAACTCAATGGCCGTGAGTTTGGGTGAACTCCGGGACTTGGTGATGTACAGGGCGGCCTGGTGTGCTGCAATTCATGGGGTCATAACGAGTCAGACATGACTGAGTAACTGAACTGAACTGTCCAGTTTTCCATACACCATTTATGGAAGAGGCTGTCTTTGCCACATTGTATTTTCTTGCCTCTTTTGTAAAAAAAATAAGGTACCTTTAGGAGCATGGATTTATTTCTGGGCTTTCTATCTTGTTCCATTAGTCTATATTTCTGTTTTTGTGCCAGTACCATACTGTATTGATGACTGTAGCTTTGTAGTATAACTTGAAGTCAGGAAGGTTGATTCCTCCAGCTCCATTCTTTTTTCTCAAGACTACTTTGGCTATTTGGGGTCTTTTGTGTTTCCATGTGAATTGTGAATTTTTTGTTCTAGTTCTGTGAAAAATGCCATTAATAATTTGTTAGGGATTACATTGAATCTGTAGATTGCATTTGGTAGTATATCATTTTCATANTGCAGTGACACACTTTCTTCACAATTCAGCCAATGTTCCATTTGTATCCTTTATGTTTTAGTAAAATACATGTAAGTATTTATCTTTTCTATTTCTTCTTCTCAATTAGAGGTAGCTCCATGCCTCAAATGTTTGCATTCTCTTTATGTTGGCAGAATTTTAATGATGCTTAAGCTGTGTGTGGGGGGCGGGGCGGTGTGCATATATACCACTGTTGTATGTTTTCTTGGATTGCGTATAGAATTTCTTGTTGAAAATTACATGAAATACCTGTCAGATTCAAATTGCAAAATGAATTATTCTTGATGCTATGAACCATTAGTTTCCTTAACAAAGATTTCAGCTTACAGGACAAATTGCAGAAAATCTTGGAGAAGAAGAACAGTTGGTCCAAGGCTTATGTGCTCTCTTGTTGGGCATTTCAATTTACTTCAATGATAACTCTCTTGAGACCTGTATGAAGTAAGTAAGGGGAAAATGATTTGCTGATGTCATCAATAGATAATGATAAATTTTTTTCTGGCAAAGCATAATGTAGACCAGGCTTTTCTGTTTTGTTATGACTTTTTAAGCATCTCAATATACTTATCTCTGTAGAGAGAAACTAAAACAACTGATAGAGAAGAGGATTGGCAAAGAGAACTTCATAGAGAAACTAGGATTTATTAGCAAGCATGAGCTGTATTCCAGAGCGTCTCAGAAACCCCAGCCAAACTTCCCCAGTCCAGAATACATGATATTTGATCATGAGTTTACAAAACTGGTAAAAGAACTTGAAGGTAAGACGACAAGAGTTCTTCTTGACACTCATTAGAAATTAACCTATGATTTATTTTATATGTATATTCTGGATGCATGCAGATTATATGATAAGCCTAAAAGTATCCTTTTTTTAGCTCTTGGTCTGTAGCCCACTGAAGGACTTTTGGCATTCAGTAAGATTGGAAAGATGACTTCTGATCTCTCATGCAGTTGTTTAGTTACAAAGTCATACCCGACTCTTTTGTGATTCCATGGACCGTAGCCTGTCCATGGGATTTCCCAGAAAAGAATACTTGAGTGAATTGCCATTTCTTACTCCAGGGAATCTTCCCAACCAAGGGACTGAACCCACGTCTTTTGGACTGGCAGACAGGTTCTTTACTGCTTAGCCACCAGGAAGCCCAAAGCCTCACGCAGTTAGGCCATGTGTTTTTACGGATAAGTCTTGATAATAAAACAGTATTTTTAAATGTCTTCTTTTATAGGTGTGATAACTAAGGCTATTTATAAGTCCAGTGAAGAAGATAAAAAAGAAGAAGAGGTGAAGAAAACATTAGAGCAGCATGACAATATTGTGACTCACTACAAAAATATGATTCGAGAGCAAGTACGTACTGATAAATTGTATACAGTCTCTGTTATACTAGAAGTTTAGATACTTTTCTGGGGCTTCCCTGGTGACTCCGACGGTAAAGAATCCACCTGGAGCACAGGAGACCCAGGTTCAGTCATTGGGTTGGGAAGAGCCCCTGGAGAACGGAATGGCTACCCACTCCAATATTCCTGCCTGGGGAGTCTAGCGGGCTACAGTCGATGGAGTCGCAGAGTTGGACATGCCTAAGCACTCATACTTTTCTGCTTTAGGGAAGAATTTCTCTTGGCATTTCCAAATGCAAGAGGATACACAAAGTAAAACTCATCATTTACCTAAATAATTCAAAAGCATCTGAGTGTTCAGCAAACTGAGAGCTTAATATGTGTTTAGCAAGTCTAGTACTAAAGATAATCAAAGGTGTATAGCAGCACTGAGAGGTACCTAATTTATCTGAGTAGGAGCTTGGGGAAAACAGAGAAGCTGAGTCCCCCTAAAAGGATAACTATGAGTACGCTTAGCAAAAGGAGAGAGAAGGAAGACACCTGTTGCTGATGTGTACACAGAATCTTTGTTGGCTATATAAAGGGAAATTTGAGAGGCAGGGCTGGAGGGAAGGAAGGATATGGTGGTGATGGGTGGAAATTAGGGAGCTGACAGTGATGATGGTGACTGCTGGGTTTTGTTTCCTATGTTGTGGGTACTCACTGAGCACATTTAAATACGGTCACATTTAATTTTCACAGCATTTTCACAATATCCCTACAAAGTAGGGGGAGCTGATTTATTGGAGTAGGTAATGATTGAAGTTGAAACTATAGTTTCACAATCATCAACTGACACTTTCTCTACAGGATACCAGTGAAGTCCACACTTGAATAGTATTCAGCGCCTTAGCTTCTTTACATTCCTTCAAGCTGTGTTTCTTGGTTTTCTTCTCTCATTTAATTCCTCACTGTGGCATATGTACCTTTATTGGAATGGACTCCTAGAAAGTGCTGCAGTATTATCTGTAAAATGAGATTACTGGTGTTAAAGTTCAAGGGTCATGGAGTAAAGTTCAAGGGTCATGGAGACAGTGTCACATGAGGCAGGTCCACCATCCCTTTCCTGCTCTGCCCTCCACCCCCTGCTGACTGTGCACAGCTGAGGCAGATGTGGCAAGAAAGAGCTTTAGGGCAGAGCCCTGTAAATGAGAGCCACCTCCACTTTCTTTTTCCCACAATGTATACTGCTGGGAATGAAACTCTAAAAAAGAATAAAAATATACTGGAGGTATATTTAGCATTCAGTCTGAGCTTTTCAGTTTATAAGCAAATTAGTAAATTTGAATCATCTTTGAATGATCCAAATTTGAATCATTACTCTGCTCATGGTTATTAGAATTTTTCATCTATCTTAGTACAAAATCACAGTCATTTCCAGATGGTAAAATGTAATCTTTACAGCAGTGGAAAATAAGAACTTGGAAGGCAATATTATAGCCTATACTTGGAGCTGATAAATATGGTTGATTTGGAAGAAGAAAAGAGTGTTTTGACACAATTACTATAATGACTCTTCTTTAGAAATGTTAATTTTAAATATTCTCACCAATTAGAATACCATTTGGCAATTAGGCAACAAGCCTCAAGAACTATAAAATGTTTATATAACTTTGAATTATATTTGGAAATCAATCCTAAGGAAATTCTCCAAAATTCAGGAAAACAGTTATATTGACTAAGATATTTATTGTAATGATACTGTCATTTAGAAAAATGGAGAGCAGCCTCTGTGTTGTTTTTGAATATAAATTATACTGTATCTCCTGATTAATATGAGGAAATTATGATTGAATAGTAGGCAGATTAAAAGTTAAAAATGATGTATGGACTGATTACGATAAGTTTAAAAAACTTGGATTGGAAAAAAAATTAGAAGAAAATAAAGACACAGATCACATTCCAACCAGTTAAATTAGGAGGTGGTAAGAAATGAAAGCCTTCTTTTTTAATTCTAAATGTTCTATGATTGTCTTTTTTTTTTTTTTAACGTGGACTATTGTTAAAGTCTTCACTAAATTTGTTACAATATTGCTTCCTGTTTTATGTTTTGGTTTTTTTGGCCAAGAGGCATGTGGGGTCTTAGCTCCCTGAATAGGGATGGAACCCACACCTTCTGCATTGAAAGAGGAAGTCCTAACTGCTGGATTAGCAGGGAAGTCCCCTGCTTGTCTTTTAGTGTTAAAAGTAATAGAGGTGCATACATATGCTAAGCTTAAATAATTTGGTATACATTTTTTAGTTTGATGGACCATAAAGTGAAGTTTTTAAAACTGATACCACCACCCGGCTCCCACCGCTGCCCCCAAACCGAAACTCACAGTGAGATTGCAGGTTGTGTCATGCAGTGGGGCCTTGAAATCTTACAGTTCTGCTACATGTTACTGGCCTTAGTACATATATTAATATGTTATTGCTTAATTATTGAATGATTTTGAAAATGTTGAGTAGTTTAACATCCCCATCCAAAGTAATCTCTAATTTGTAATTTGTTCTTAATTTTAGCTCACTAGTATGAATTTAAAACACTTGAATTATGTTTTGTTTCACAGGATCTGCAACTGGAGGAATTAAAGCAGCAGATTTCTACATTAAAATGTCAAAATGAACAGCTCCAGACAGCAGTCACACAACAAGTATCTCAGATTCAGCAACACAAGGATCAATATAATCTTCTTAAAGTACAGCTAGGTAAGTGTAGCTAGCCATTCCTATCGTAGTGTCCCCAAGAGATTATTCTTGTGGACTCATCTTTCTTTCACTTTAATCACTATGACAGAAGTGTAAATCAGAATTTGAAGCCTAATCTCTTTGTTTTCCATTGATTCTCAACCTTAGCTACCTGCACATTGAGATCCCTTGAGATTTTTTTTAATACCGATACTGAGACCCCCACTGAAGTTTCTAATTAAATTAGTTAGGGATTGGGTCCAGGCATCAGTGATTATTATAAGAAGCTCCTCGGGTGATTCTAATGTATATAGCCAGTTTTGAAGGGCTGGTCTAACCTTTCCTTTTTTTTTTTTTAATCTGCAAAGTGGAGCTGATATTTAAATAATATATATAAAATTCTAGTTTGATGTCTGGCACATGCTAAGGGCTCAAATGCTTGTAAATAGTCTCATTCTATACTGCTTATGATTGGAATGCTGGCTACTTAGAAACATAGTTTGACTTCCCTGGTAGTTCAGATGGTAAAAGCATCTGCCTACAATGTGGGAGACCCGGGTTCGATCCCTGGGTCAGGAAGATCCCCTGGAGAAGGAGATGGCAACCCACTCCAGTACTCTTGCCTGGAAAATCCCATGGACGGAGGAGCCTGGTGGGCTGCAGTCAATGGGGTCGAAAACGACTGAGCGACTTCACTTTCACTTTATTTATATGAAGGTAACCAAAATTTTCAGAAGAAAGTAACTTTTACTTCCTCTATTTATGACAATAATTCGTCAGTTCTTTTAGGCCATAAAGGAAGCTATTTTGGGGGAAGATTTCTAAAAAGATTTTACTTTCTCTTATATTAAGTGATAGAATTGGAATTGAAACTACTATAATTCTTAATTTTAGATCACTGAACCAGTTTAGTCTTAAGACTATGCTGTTTTTCCTCCCAGAAACCCTGAAAACATCAGTTCATTATTTTTGTCAGTGCACTGTTTTGCAAAGATGAAATGTGCATACAAAAGTGCCTCCAAAGTAATTATTCAGGAAATTATGCATTTATTTTATACTTGAATTGTCAGCTCAAAAAAATGAAAAGTTTCATGCTGACTTCTCAAATTTTATGGCTAATAGGAAAAGACAGTCAGCATCAAGGTCCTTACAGTGATGGGGCTCAGATGAATGGCGTTCAGCCAGAAGAAATTAGTAGGCTGCGAGAAGAGATAGAAGAATTAAAAAGTAATCGGGAACTTTTACAAAGTCAGCTGGCTGAAAAAGACTCTTTGATTGAAAATTTGGTAAGTGAATGTTATAAAATTTTTCAAGGAGGTCAAAAGTAATTCTCATTATCCTGCTTGTTTCTATTTCTGGATCCCTTCAGCTAAAGTTACCATTTTAAGGTTTTAGGAAGTGAGCTCTGGAGTCAGACTGTCTAAAGCATGTGTGCATCCTCGCTAACTGACCTAGCTAACTGAATTTGAGCAACTTAGTTAACCTCTTTAAACTTGCTTCCTGAGCTGTAAAATGGTGGTGGTGGTATCTGTCCCATTGCTGTGTGATTTAAATGAGGTACTCCATATGAAGCTCTTTTAATACATGGAAATCACTCAGTAAATACCTGCTTTTATGCTCTTTTCTTCATATTATCTCAGTTAAGTGCTTAGGTTTAATAAATTACTTGGTGTGAGTTGATTAGCTGTGGAAAATTTGTTGACAAGATGTGCTGTGTTGAAATGTTATTTTGGGCATAAAATTTTTAATGTCAGTGTGGAATTTTTTGGTATACATGTACCAGGCATAGCTTATATGTGTACAGTTTTGTTTTGTTTTTTCCTAACTATTTAAACTGAATTTATTTCACAGTTTATCTCTCTGCTCTTTGTAGAAATCTTCCCAACCATCACCTGGCACAAATGAACAGTCTTCAGCAACAGCAGGAGATTCTGAACAAATTGCAGAGTTAAAACAGGTCACTTTTCAGCTTGATTCAGGCTCTGTTTTGTCTTGTTTTAATTATAATAGCATAACAGCCCTGCATTAATCTAAAACTGCTTTGTCAGGCGTCTTCACTTCTCTATCAAGTGAAAACAGCCATTTGAAAATACAGAAGCTGTTTTAATTGTACAGTAATGGTATTTTGCTTTTTATGATGTATTTATTTTTCAATGGTGTTCTTTTTAATAGATCTCAGCATCTTCCCCAGATTATTTGTAGATTATCAGTAAGCAATTAAGGAAACTTTAAATATATTTATAAGCTGTAAATAAGAAGATAACAAAATCTTGTGCTTAATTTTCTTGGTAACTGCTTGGTTAAATATATCGGGCATTTAAATCGTTCTATCCAGAAAAATATTGGTTATTAGAATTGGAAAAGGGAAAAAACAGAAAGTAAACTTGTATATATTTCAGTTAGATGACTCTAGCTAAAAATAAAGCAAAATAACTTTTTCTCCTGTAGTAATGCAAATGTGCCTGTTCTTCCTTCCATCCCCCTCTCCTTCCTTCCTTTTATATAAAAGGAATATATGTTTCTTTTTTTAAAAAAAAGTAATGCTAAAAAAATAAATTAACAGCTTGACCAACCCAGGACTGACTTCCTTCTCCAGTAGTCAGCTGATCAGTCATGCCTGATCAGATGGGAGTGCCTGGACGGAGAGAAGCAAAATGTCTTATTTTGGTAATGCCTCTGTGCCCTAGGGTGGATTCTACAATGAAACATTTAAAAAAATAATAATAATTTGTCAATAATGATTTACAGTTCTCCAATAATGTGGCTATAATGTTTTCTTCTTATGAGGAAAAGTTAATATGCTGTTCTGATTTTATGAAATCTAAAATTATATTAAAATGAAATTAAGTTATTAATATATGCTCTTAGTCTATAACTCCTAAGTAAAAATTTACTTTTCATATTTTCCAAAGATATATTTTAAATAACAATTTTGGGTTTTTTTATAATATATAGTAAAATAGAGTATAGAAAGAAGACCAAATGGTCCATAACTTTTACATAATTTACTTTGATAACCGAAGAAACAAAACAGTCACAGAAAAGAAATGTATGTTCATGATGGAAAATATTAAAAGAATAAGAAACTTCTTACATGACAGCATCCTAGTATCTCAAGACACTGCCAGATATCGTGGAGAAGATTGCCCTTGGTGTTGCTTCATTTTCCTGGACTTGTTTTGAGGGGAGTGAGCAAGAAGATTGGAAACTTCAACCTTAATACATAAACTTGCAGTTAATTCCACTGCTTTCACTACAGTACTACTACTTCCATCAGTGTTTGGTGGCCTCCTAGTCTAAAACCATCTTATTTTGCCCATTCCAAATAATACACCTCTAGTCTTCAGACAAAAGAAAAGGAGACGTTACCTGAGGCATGAGTTAGGACAGGGATTCAGTGCTCTATTTCTAAGCAGACTTTCAACCAACCCTGCTGGGTTTTTGTTATTGTTGTTTTAACTTATTTGGCTGAATTGGGTCTTAGTTGCGGCGTGTGGACTTCGTTGCTCTGTGGAATGTTGGATCTTAGTTTCTGGGCCAGGGATCAAACCCACATCCCCTGCATTGCATGACGGATTCTTAACCACTCTACCACCAGGAAAGTTCCAACCCTACTGTTTTTGACCCCAGTTTTACTCACAGTTCCAAAACACCTGGTGGTACCAGTTCCCAGGCCTTCTGGTAGTTCTGCATTATAAATCAGGCAGCAGCGTGGCTTTCCAAAGGTCAGCTTCTGTTCAGCTCTCTCGGGTGTGCCAGTTGGTCATTTGCTTTCTGAAATTCCACAGTTTAGTGCTATTTTCTCTTCTCTTCTTCTCTGTCCCTGTAGGTTTCTCCCTCCTGCCTGACCTTTCTCACTCCCTCTCTCCCTCCTTCTTCCCACCTTCCTCCCTCCCTTCTTCCCAGCTTTTCTTCCTTTCCTCCTTCTATCCTCCCTTTGTGATTTTTTTTACAGTGGATCTTGCAAGGAAGCAGTGGTAAACGTTTAATGTATGCATTTAATTCTCCATCTTGAACCCAAAGTTCAAGAGTACCTCTTTCACTTAAATTTTAAAACTTGGAAGTGATGATTTTAGAGAGAAGGGCCAAGGACGGAAATAATTTCTTCCTGTAAATAGACATTTCCTTAATGAGATTAATACTATTTAATGTTACAACCCAACTATTTTTGTCCCTTAGGAACTGGCAACTTTAAAGTCTCAGTTAAACTCACAGTCTGTGGAGATTGCCAGACTACAGACCGAAAAACAGGAGCTGTTACAGAAAACTGAAGCATTTGTAAGTTATTATTTTGTTTGTTTGTTTGTTTTGAAAGGTAGTATATACAAGGTCAGTAGGTTATTTCTCAGCCACTATGGAAAAGAAGCAAATTTGTCAGATAGCACCTTCCATTCAGGTTATTCATTAGCCAGAGTTTCAGATACATAGGCTTCTTGGCCATGCAAACAGTGTATTATAGTCAGACTGGCCAGGTCAGTTTTACCAGTTAGCTGTGGTTCATTTTGTTGGCATTTTATTTGTTTATTTGGCTGCCCTAGATCTTAGTTGCAGTATGTGGGCGCTAGTTCTCTGACCAGGCATTGAACCCCGACCCCTGTATTGGGAGGGCAGACTCTTAGCCACTGGATCACCAGGGAAGTCCCTCTTGGTATTTTATATTTCACCCCATCTTTCAGTCTAAGCTGGCAGGTTTTCTACTGGTATAAAATTATCAAAAACCTTATTGGTGACCCATGCAATTCCCAGGGTTTCAAGCCAACAAGCAAGAAGGTTCTCCTGGATCTCTCCCGGAGAACCGCATCTCTATTCCAGCTTCTGCAGAGATGGTTGATTGGGTCCGTGTGTCACACGAGTAACCTCTTCACAAATCGTTGTGCAGCCACACACTTGGTGTTTCACTGGGACATGCTTTGTCGTTGATTGCAGTAGGGATAGGCCGGGAATTTTCTAAATCATCAAGTTCTGACTCCCTTTTGCTTAACAGTTCCTTTTTCAATCCATCTTTATCCTCTCACATTTTACTGTAAGCAGCGAGGAGAAACCAGGTCACACCTCTAGTGCTTTGCTTAGAAATTTCCTCAGCTAGAATAGTTCATCACTCACAAGTTCTGCTTTCCACAACACTAGAACATGTCAGCCAAGTTCTTTGCCACATTATAACAAGGATCACCTTTTCTCCACTTTGCAATAACATGTTCCTCGTCTATTTCTGTGTGTGCATGCTCACTCACTTGAGTTGTGTCCAGCTCTTCACAACCCCATGGACTACAGCCTGCCAGGTGACCCTGTCCATGAGATTTTCCAGGCAAGAATACTGGAGTGCGTTGCCATTTCCTACTTCAGGGGATCTTCCCAGCCCAGGGATCTAACCTGAGTCTCCTGTATTGGCAGATGGATTCTTTACCACTGAGCCATCTGGGAAGCCTCTACCTCTATCTGAGACCTCACCAAAACTTTAAACATCCATACTTCTACCAGCATTCTGTTTATGATGCCATGTGTTTTCTCTGAGACCATAGAAACTTTCTCTACAGCCTGCCACTTTCTTTATGAGCCCTTACTGGTATTGCCTTTAATGTTCATATTTCTACCAACAGTGTCTTCAAGGCAGTTGAGACTTTGTCTAACATGAACCTCAAAATTCTTTTGCCTCTTCCAGTTCCAAAGCCTTTTCCTCATTTTAAGGTATTTGTGAGATCAGCACCCCCACTTCCCAGTATTTTGGAAGAAAAGAGATGAGGGAAGGACTGAAAATTTTTGATATAGCATTGCTTCCTATAGCTCTTAAGAAAATACTTGCATTTTACTGGTTAATGGCATTCAATTCAATTTCCCCATCTGTCTCTCTGAAATGATAGTATAGTCTTAACTCCTAGGAATTTTATGAGGAAAAGACTGAAAAGTGTTCTCTACGTATTAAATGCTATGCTGTAGCTACATTAGAGCTGCGTCATTGATAACTTGCCTGACCTGGCCTTGAGGCTGCTTAAACCAACCTNTCAGTATTTTGGAAGAAAAGAGATGAGGGAAGGACTGAAAATTTTTGATATAGCATTACTTCCTATAGCTCTTAAGAAAATACTTGCATTTTACTGGTTAATGGCATTCAATTCAATTTCCCCATCTCTCTCTCTGAAATGATAGTATAGTCTTAACTCCTAGGAATTTTATGAGGAAAAGACTGAAAAGTGTTCGCTGTAGCTACATTAGAGCTGCGTCATTGATAACTTGCCTGACCTGGCCTTGAGGCTGCTTAAACCAACCTTCCTTATACTCTGATGAGTGCTTATACCACACCCCTCCTGACCCAGCCTCCTGCTCTGTAAGGGCAACTCATCTGTTTAGGGAGAGCATGTTATTGAGGGTAAATAGAGGGAATTAGATTTTTCTGTTACTGGAAATAAAATTTCAAAATAGCAAGAAAAATCATCATTAGAATTTCATATTGATTATAACTTTAAAGAAACTTTTCTTTTTTTTCCAATTTTTACTTTCAGGCGAAATCAGCTCCTGTACCAGGAGAGAGTGAAACTGTAATAGCTACAAAAACTACTGATGTAGAAGGAAGACTGTCAGCATTATTACAAGAAACTAAACAGTTAAAAGTTGGTTTGGTGAAATTCTTTATTCATTGTATATTATGTGAAATGAACTCCAGGGAATTTGATTTTATTTCATTTAATTTCTCAAATTCTTGGATTTATGAAGAAAGTTAATGGGACATAATCTTACCTCACAATAAGTCCATTCCTATTTTGATGACTAAAGGTGGCACAAATGAATGTTTTTATATGCTGTTTCAAATAATGGTATCAAATATGTAAAATAAGATTGTATATGAGTGTACTTGAAAGTAAAAGCACATGTTTAGTCAAAGTAAAAAAGAGTTAAGTTTTCTTATCAATCTCTAATCACAGTAAGAAACAAGGAGTATAGCTTTGGCTAATACATAAGCCATAAGCTAAAGAACACAGACACCTTAAATCCTGCCAGCCTATTGTGTGACAGAAAAATCAAAACAGATAGGATGAAGTAAAGAATGAGGTAACAGTAATAAAAATAGAAAGGTAGGAATTAAAACATGGCAAAAGGAAAATAATATGTGATTTTGCCTTTTGGATTATGGTCAAATTATTTTATATTTAAGCTATGGATTTTACTTAAAGCTATCTTTCTTTCCCATTTAATTGTATATGTGAAGTTGAGATAAATTTTTTTTTTTTTAATTTGAGTCCTAACTCTGGTGCTTACCAGGCTTCTGCTATAAGATGTTAATGTCTTTATTTATTCCTCTGATTATCTGAAATAGGATTTTTTGAGGAGTAGGTAATTAAAACTATTTTTTTGTTGTCGAACTCTGATTTTCAAAGCAGTCATCTCTGATGTATAGCCTAACATAAATTCTCATGTTACTAGATGACTTTGTGTGTGTGTGTGTATTTTAAATCTCCTGTCCCCCCAACACCTAACCCCAAACTCTTCAGATTGCATGAGTACAGAGATCTGTCATAGAAAGAATATATTTGTTAAAACTGTAGGAGAGTGAATACTAATTTTTGATTGTGATTTTCACCTTTCTTTTCTTAGAATGAAATTAAAGCTCTGTCTGAGGAAAGAACTGCTATTAAAGAGCAGCTGGATTCATCTAACAGTACCATTGCCATCTTACAAAATGAGAAAAACAAGCTCGAGGTGGACATTACAGATTCTAAAAAAGAACAAGATGATCTCTTGGTGCTGTTGGCCGATCAAGATCAGAAAATATTTTCATTGAAGAATAAGCTCAAGGAACTTGGTCATCCAGTAAGATTGTGATGTTTCAAAAAATGGTTTATATGTGTTTCTTTATGATGTGTTTTTAAACATTGTCCTGTGTCATGGGAATGTTGTTATGCTTGGGTATCAACACTACAGGCATAGATTTGTAGGTATGTGAATTGACGTATAACACAGATTAGATGCAGTTTCCAGCTTTTGTTAACTCTTCTCTTTCGGAATCTGAGCCTGGAAAGTGACTTGATTTATTTGTTCCTATAGTAACAGAGACACTCACCATCCAAATGTACCATCCCCATTTTGCTGTGTTGGTTCAGGTTTGTGTGTAGAGAGTTGTAGCCATCTGGCAGCAAGTTAACCTGTGTATCTTGTCTCATATTAAAAATAACAGGAAACCTTGAATATAAAGTCAAGGAAATCAGATGGCCCATAATCTACGATAATTACGAGAGTAAAGAATTCATCCATGGAATAGATATCATTTTGTGTTGAATGTGACGTGACCAGATCTTCATAATGTTAAATGAGTATTTTCCCTTTAGGTTGAAGAAGAGGATGAACTTGAATCCGGAGACCAAGATGAGGAGGATGATGAAGATGAAGATGATGGCAGGGAACAGGGTCATATCTAGCTTTAAAATCTCTAGGAATGATAGAGCCTATATTGTAACTTTGAAGATGGAGTCTTAAGACAGTGCTCTGGTTTGCCTCCACAGATAATAAAGATTTAGAAACCAAGTGGAAAACATTCACTAATATGACTATTGATGTATTTTTTGATGCCGCCCATGTTGATAATCCTGTTACTCTAACTTTATGTAGAATATACATCTTTTATTGAACCGAACTGTCCCAAAATATAATTTGCAAAGAACTACAGACACCAAAAATACACCATTTTTTTTCAGGCATGTGGTGGCAGTGCTATTTGCCTTAGTTCATTGGTTGTTTATGGAAGTTCTATATTTGTCTGCTATTTTTACTTTTCAGAATTTGTGACTTTTAAGTACTAACACATTTGATTTAATATATGTTGGAATTACTGTTTCTAAATTAAGTATTGGAGTTCCTAGCTAATGATTTCCTTTTGAAGAAATGGATGTACTTAAAGGCAAGATAGCATGGTCCGGGGGTAACACATCATCAGCCCTTCACCCAGTATGACTCCTGCTGTGACCAGGACAAGACAGTTCAGAGTGAGTGCCTTGACACTTGACGCGGTGGTGTTCTGCACCTCAGTGAAGAAGGCTGCAGACACGCAGTGAAGAGGAGGACGTTTCTGAGAAACTTTTCCAACAATGTATTAGCATGTGTTTGGTTTTGGTTTCATTTTTAGCTAAACATTAAAACACATTACAAATTAACAGCTCATACAACTCAGATTTAGTATTATTGTTTGATTATTATAAAACATATTATGTTCCTAGTTTTAAAAAAGACTCAAACTATGGTTTATATAATTTATTGGCATTTTTGCTGAATAGGTTTAAGTCAGATCATAGATTTTTAAAAAAGCAATGAAGCAATGTGTCAAAATTTAATGTTTTCGTAATAAAAATAGATATTATGTTCACTTAATCCTTGGTCTTGGTTCCCTTTTTAAGATTTTGAGAGTAGTATTTTGTTCTTTGTAAAGGATAAGGCAGGGGGAAGCGGTGAGAAACGTCCTTCTCATACTAAGAGGACTTTGCTATAATTGGATGATAACAGCAGTCTTATCATTTAAATCTAACAATTGGGATTCTATAAGATTGGAGGGGACTTAATTGGGACAAAGATGAAGTAGGGTTTGTAAACTGAGCAATGGAGTTCTTTCTTCACAATGATTTTTACTTAAAGTAGCTCCAGTATGTTTACCACCTGATGTGAACAGCCAGCTTATTGGAAAAGACCCTGATGCTGGGAAAAATTGAAGGCAAAAGGAGAAGAGGATAGCAAAAGATGAAATGGTTAGATGGCATCACCATTTCAATGGACATGAACTTGGGTGAACTCTGGGAGATGGTGAGGGACAGGGCAGCCTCTTGTGCTGTGCTCCATGGGGCCACAAAGAATCGGACACAGCTTAGTGACTGAACAATGACGACAGGCTTATTTAAAGGCAAGACAGTAAGAGAGGTGGGGCATAATAGATTTCAACCTACCTCTTGGTTTCAGTAATAATTTGAGGAATCCACTAAGAGGCACAAAACATTTAAAGGAAGTATTGAAAAGGGAGATGGTTGTGTGTTACAGGGCGCCCATGAATATGCACCACATCCCACCCCCTCACACTGCCATGCCTCTGGAGAGGGCATCAGCCATCAGAGGACCACGTGATTATTATCAGACCAGCTCACACTGTGTGACGTTTCTTCTAAAGTTGACACCATGTGTGACCTTTTCAGGCCAATATTATAAGAATAAAGAAAAGTGGGTCAGGGGAAAGAAGACTTCCAAGAATAACAGAATACCAAAGATCTTCAGAAAGAAATAGCTGCAAAATCAGTGAGAGTTTGCCAGAATTCAGTCACTCAGGCTGCCTTAGAGTAGAGAAGATGCAAGAAGCTCTAGAAGCTGCACAGTCCAGCCTGAAGCCCAAAAGGACACCTTCCTAACACAGCCATAGTTTGGGGTCTTGTTTGTTTGTTTGTTTTTACCTGAATTGCCTCTGAAGCCTCCTAACCCAGTCTCCACCTCCAATTGGTCATTGCCTCTCCATGCCATCCTCAATATTCACCACAGTAGTCCGTCTAGTTGAGGCTATGGTTTTTCCAGTAGTCATGTATGGATGTGAGAGTTGAACTGTAAAGAAAGCTGAGTGCCTAAGAATTGATGCTTTTGAACTGTGGTGTTGGAGAAGACTCTTGAGAGTCCCTTGGACTGCAAGGAGATCCAACCAGTCCATCTTCAAGGAAATCAATCCTGGGTGTTCGTATGTGTTCATTGGAAGGACTGATGTTGAAGCTGAGACTCCAATACTTTGGCCACCTGATGCAAAGAGCTGACTCATTTGAAAAGACTCATGCTGAGAAAGATTGAGGGCAGGAGAAGCGGACAACAGGATGAGATGGTTGGATGGCATCACCGACTCGATGGACGTGATTTTGGGTGAACTCCGGGAGTTCATGATGGGCAGGAAGGCCTGGTATGCTGCAATTTGGGGAGTTGCAAAGAGTTGGGGCACGACTGAGCGACTGAACTGAACTGAAGCTTCCAGAAATGAAAACAGGAGCCAAAAGACTGCAGTTGCCTACTGTTTGGAGCCCTTAGCCAGAAGGATAAGACCCTCAGTGCTCTACCACTCTTTAATTTCACTTCCTTCAAGAATATTTTAGATCTGTACCAATATATTAGCTATCAGGGCACATAACCTTTTTCATCCTTCACTTTGCTTTTGAACATGTTCTTTCCACTGTCAGCCTTCACATTAAAGGCTATTTCTGGACTTCCCTGGAGGTTCAGTGGTTAAGACTCCACACTGCAAATGCAGGGGGTGCAAGTTTGATCCCTAGTCAGGGAACTAAGATCCCACATGCTGTGTGGCACAGCCAAAAAAGAAAAAAGGTAGGAGGCGGCCATTCCCATGTATTGGAAAGTACAACAGTGGAGCAGTCATAAAACACAAAACATACTTTTCTTATTTTAAGTTTTATTCAAGTACAGTTGCATGTCTCTGGCATGTCAGAAAAGAATAATCATCCAAGATTACTACAAGAGGTTAAGTAACAGCTCACATTTTAAATGTGTAAGTTCAGTCGCTCAGTTATGTCCGACTCTTTGCAACCCCATGGACTATAGCACACCAGGCCTCCCTATGTATCACCAACTTAGTTACTTTGAACTTAATGCTGATAGAAAATCAAACCTGTTCTTGAAAGTTTTGTTGCAGCGAGATAGAGGCCTCATAATGCTCATTAGAAAAAAAAAAAGCTTTATTAGAGCAAAATACATTCATTCAATGAATATTTACTGAGTTTATAAATGAGACAAGGTCCCTTCCCCATTTAACTTCCCCATATATCTGGCAGCGTAAACAACAGTAAACACGTACGTAAGTATCAAATGCTTTGCAGCTTCTAGAAAGGAGTTCATATTTTACTCTGATGGGAAGCCAGAGTAGTGATTAGATCTGGTTTGTATTCATAGATGACTTTCTCCACGATGTCAAGAATTGTCTTTGGGGAAGAGGTTAAGAGAGAAAGCCAGGGGACTAGTGGGAGGCTATTGGCCTCATCTAAGCAAAAACAGATATAGTTCAGACTACAGTGTAGGGGTGGTAGGGTCTAAAATGGTGGGATTTGGGATACATTTTACAGGTAGACCCAAGAAGACTGGTTGGTGAATTGCACATGTCTGGGGAGTAGAGGAGCAAGACAAGAATAACTCGTGGGAGAAGGTGGGAGGAGCACGGTTGGTGTGGGATCTAAAGTTGTGTGTTAGGCTTGCTAAATCTGAAACTCAAGTAGATATATTTCTGCAAATAGATGTTTGGTAGGCTGTTTGGAGCTAATTAGGGCTGGAAAAAAATAGTATATGGATTTAAGTCTATCCATCAGAGTAAGTTCTTAACAGAGAATGAGTATAGAGAGAAGACAGCCAAGAACTAAACCTTTGGATGGCTCAGCCTTCAGTCCTGGGGAAGGATCTTAAGATACATTAAATGAACAATGAGATCATCTTATCCAGAGCAAATTTGACATTGGAATTAAGGGAAAAACAGCAAGCTATGACCTTCAAACTGGTTTCTTACTGCAATTCTGAAAAATGAAAAAAGCCTTTTCCAACAGCTTTAATGAAAGACATCATCAATGTAGACTAGTTATTTACTGCTACTGCTGCTAAGTCGCTTCAGTCATGTCCAACTCTGCGATCCAAGAGATGGCAGCCCACCAGACTCCCCCATCCCTGGGATTCTCCAGGCAAGAACACTGGAGTGGGTTACCATTTCCTTCTCCAATGCATGAAAGTGAAAAGTGAAAGAAGTCGCTCAGTCGTGTCCAACTCTTAGCGACCCATGGACTGCAGCCCACCAGGCCCCTCCATCCATGGGATTTTCCAGGCAAGAGTACTGGAGTGGGTTGCCACTGCCTTCTCCAGTTCTTCACTAGTTCTCTACTAGTGAACCTAATTAAACTGTTCTCTTTGCTAAGAATCTGCCCTGCTAACCAAATAGAAGATATATATCTAAAGAAAATAATATCCTTTGAAAGGTTTCATTTTAATGCAGGTTACTTTATCAAATTGTCCCTTTTGTGGATTAGTGACTTTCCCTTCCAGAAACTCTAAAATTATTCTTGCAGTTTTTCTATGTCTACAACTCAGAAGCTTTAGGGTTTTCTATAACCTTTCAGAATGGAAATAACTGTTTACAGAGGGAAAAACATTGAGGTATGACACATACATATCTTAAATGTGGTTTCCCTTCCTTTGGATTAACTCATTTTTTTGTCTTGACAAGTTTTTCCATATTCACTCTAAGCAGTTGTGACTAATCTTAGTTTGAAAAAGTTTTATACAGCAACCTTGCTACAATTATATATTACCTTTGATTTTTCTTATTACAAAAACACGAGACCACTTTATAATTACATTATTCTACCTATGAGAATGTAAACAGGAGTTCCATTAATTGCTTTGCTAGTCTCTTTTTAGCTCTGGCTTTTAATTCTAGATTTATTTAAATGTATTGAATCTAGTGGGATTTCTATAGAGGTAAAGCTCACCATTTTGTGACTCGTAACAAGCTCTCTCACCTCTCTATGGTTTCATGTTGCTAATACCCTGAAATAATAATAAATATCAGGGAAAAGGTGAGATGTAAATTAGTTGCTACAGTGGTCATGATGTGGGCTTTCTGATCCTTTTTTCACCCTTATGTTCTAGATCCAAAATGAGATCGCATAAATAAAGCCTGTGAAACAAAAAAAGCAGGCAAGTGTTATGCAACAAAAATGGTTAGCATGTTTAAAAGTAGGATGAGCTGAATAAAAGCTTAAATATTACCTCGATTTCTATTCTGGAGTATACCTTACCACAAATTTAGTGACTTAACACTTCCTATCTCCACGGTCACTGGGTCATGAGTCAGGACACAGCTTAACTAGATCCTCTGCTTTTGTCTCAAAGCTGCAATCAAGGTGGCAGCAAGGCTGTATTCTCATCTGCAGAGGAGAATCGGTTTCCAAAGTTCATTCAGTTGTTGGTAGAATTCATGTCCTTACAGTCGTAGAAGAGGGGCTTCGGTTTCTTGCTGGCAGTTGACCAAAGCCTGTTCTCAGTAACTAGTGGTCACCTGTAGTTCCTTGCCTCATGGGCTTCCTCAGCATGTTTGCTGACTTCATCAAGACAGCAAGGGGAAGGTCTAGCCACAGCAGACTGAGTCTTATATAAAATACATCACAAGAGTGGCATCCACCACTCCTGTGGCATCCACCACTTGCTATAGTCTGTTGGCTAGAAGCAAGTCAAATCCTGCCCACTCTTGAGAAGGAATTACACGGAGGCTTGAATACCAAGATGTGGAGATCATGGGATGTGGCATGCTTTTATTTTATTGAACCTTAACTCTTCAAAACAAAGTGTTGAGGGTGGGGGACATGATGAGTGTAGTTGGAAGGAGGTAATAAATTTAATAGCAAGTATCTCTTAACTTCTGAATGTTGAATTTTAAGCCTACTTTTTCTACTCCTCTCTCCCTTTCATCAAGAGGGTCTTTAGTTCTTTGCTTCCTGCCGTAAGGGTGGTGTCATCTGCATATCTGAGGTTATTGATATTTCTCCCAGCAATCTCGATTCCAGCTTGTGCTTCATCCAGTACATTTTGCATGATGTACTCTGCGTATAAGTTAAATAAGCAGGGTGACTGTATACAGCCTTGACGTGCTCCTTTCCCGATTTGGAACCCGTCTGTTGTTCCATGTCCAGTTCTAACTGTTGCTTCTTGACCTGCATACAGATTTCTCAGGAGGCAGGTCAGGTGGTCTGATATTCCCATCTCTTTCAGAATTTCCCACAGTTTGTGATCTACACAGTCAAAGGCTTTGGCGTAATCAATAAAGCAGAAGTAGATGTTTTTCTGAAACTCTCGCTTTTTCAATCATCCAGTGGATCTCGGCAATTTGATCTCTAGTTCCTTTGTCTTTTCTAAATCCAGCTTGAACATCTGGAAGTTCACAGTTCATGTACTGTTGAAGCCTGGCTTGGAGAATTTTGAGCATCACCTTGCTAGCGTGTGAACGTGAAAGTCGCTCAGTAGTGTCCAACTCTTTGCGACCCCGCAGACTTTACAGTCCGTGAAATTCTCCAGGCCAGAGTATTGGAGTGGGTAGCCTTTCCCTTCTCCAGGGGATCTTCCCAACCCAGGGATCAAACCCAGGTCTCCTGCATTGCTGGGGAATTCTTTACCAGCTGAGCCACATGGGGGTGAGATGAGTACAATTGTGCGATAGTTTGAACATTCTTTGGCATTGCCTTTCTTTTTGATTGGAATGAAAACTGACCTCTTCCAGTCCTGTGACCTTAAAACTCAACATTCAGAAAACTAAGATCATGGTATCTGGTCCCATCACTTCATGGCAAATAGATGGGGGAAAAAATGGAAACAGTGACAGACTGTTTTCTTGGGCTCCAAAATCACTGCAGATGGTGAAATTAAAAGACACTTGCTCCTTGGAAGAAAAGCTATGACTAACCTAGACAGCATGTTAAAAAGCAGAGACATTACTTTGCTGAAAAAGATCCATCTAGTCAAAGCTATTGTGTTTCCAGTGGTCATGTAAGAGCTGGACTATAAAGAAAGCTGAGCACCGAAGAACTGATGCTTTTGAACTGTGATGTTGGAGAAGACTCGAGAGTCCCTTGGACTGCAAGGAGATCCAACCAGTCAATCCTAAAGGAAATCAGTCCTGAATATTCATTGTAAGGACTGATGCTGAAGCTGAAACTCCAATACTTTGGCCACCCTATGTGAACAATTGACTCACTGGAAAAGATCCTGATGCTGGGAAAGATTGAAGGCAGGAGAAGGGGAGGACAGAGGATGAGATGGCTGGATGGCATCACCAACTCGATGGACATAAGTTTGAGCAAGCTTCGGGAGCTGGTGATGGACAGGGAAGCCTGGCATGCTGCAGTTAATGTGGTTGCAGAGTCAGATATGACTGAGCAACTGAACTGACTGATCTCTTAACCTCACCTTATTCCAGGCTGGGATCCCTGCAAATGAATGATTAAACAAGTCAGAGTAACTGTAACAGTGGTCGGTAATAAGTATAACAGTGTAAGGCTATCAACCACCATCCAAACATACTGTCACAAACTTTTTTATGCTCAGGCCAATTCTGTGCTCAAAGCTGATGTCCACTTCATTGTTTCCAAGTGGTATCACAAAGCTATCTCAGATACAACATGTTAAAAACCAAATTTATGTTCCTTCCCTCCCTAAGCCTGGTCCTCTTGTGGCTCGTTTCAGGTGGACTGGTGCCATCCTTTTCCTATTGCATAAACAAGAAATTTCAGTCATCCTTAATACCTACCTCTCAACTTTGGTTTCAGTTACTAAGAAGTTCTCGTTTCTGTCTATTTTCTTCCATTTTTAGGGTACCCTGTGTGTGTGTGTGTGTGTGCTGTGCTAAATCACTTCAGTTGTGCCTGACTCTTTGCTACCCTATGGACCAGAGCCCACCAGGGCTCCTCCATCCAGCGATTTTCCAGGCAAGAATACTGGAGTGGGTTGCCATGCCCCTCTCCAGGAGATCTTCCCGATCCAGGGATCGTATCCATATCTCTTATGCCTCCACTGTTGGCAGGCAGGTTCTTTATCACAAGCACCACCTGAAAAGTCTTTCCCCAAGCATTTGCTCTAATGAAGAAGGCACCCCTAGCAAGAAACTGAGGGCAGCCTCCAACGAACAGCCAACTAAGGCCTTTGGTCCAGTAGCCCAGAAAGAACTTAGTCCTGCCCAACAAACACAAAGTGAACTTGGAAGCAGTTCTTGCCCCAACTGAATCTTGAGATGACCCCATCTCTGGCTGCCATCTGTTTGCAGCCTTCTGAGAGACCCTGTAGAAAAAGGCCCAGAAAAGCCATGGACCAAAGCCTGACCTGCAGACCATAAGCAATAAGCGTGTGCTGTTTTAAGCCACTGCATTTGGGGATAATTTATGATGCAGTAATAAAGAGCTCATCCATATTGTATGGTACATAGTACTGGTTCCCTTTCCTTTCTCAAGTCTCCTTTCTAATTTTGGTGCTTTTTACCATCCCAAATTTCTGCCATATGTACTGGGATGAAATCTGTTTTCCCGTGGCCCTGCTCATTGATCATAGCTTGAGTCTGTCGGGTCATGCAGACTTAAACAGCAAACATGTATTCCTCTGCTGCACTTCAAGAAATCTTCCCTGCTCCTTCAGGTGTTCTTTAGTGGTTCCTGGGAGAAACCGTGTCTGTGTACGTAGTGCCCAAATGAGTGGAAAAAACAATCACCTCCATGTTCTGAGTATTCCTTGTGTGACAGCTGCTTTTTACTTGTAAAGCAAGGCCAGTACAATGCTCAGTAAATGTAGGCCAAACACAAAAAATCCTGTTCTCAACTCAATCTAAGATTTTGGTAGAGTTTTGAAATACAACCGCAGACAGAATGTAATTGCAGGCTCACCCTGTTTTCCATCAGTGCTATGGTTCAGCCATTCTGTACTTGTGTAGCTGTTCTTTGGACTCCAAAGGATAAAATCTTTTATACTTGCTTAAATTTAGACTTGTGTGTGGTTCCCCTGCATTTATTCAGCCTTTTCGGATATTTATCATATCCTGGTTTTTATCATAAGCACTTCATTTTAGCCATCTCTTTAAAAAAAATGAAATAATTGTTTTGCTCTCCTTACTTCACTTTCTCCAGGGGATCTTTCCAACTCAAGGATCAAAGCCGGATCTCCTGCATTGCAGGTGAATTCTTTACCTTCTGAGCCACCAGGAAGGGAATGGCTACCCACTCCAGTATTCTTGCCTGGAGATTTCCAAGGACAGAGGAGCCTGGTGGGCTCTAGTCCATTGGGTCGCAAACTAACTGAGAAAACTGACAACTGAGCAACGAACACTTTCATTGACTTCACCAGGTTATTGCCACAATTCAATATACTCACACAAGGGAAAACATAAAATTTCAAGTTTGTTTTTTTATTTAAGA
Organism: Neotragus pygmaeus; assembly: GCA_006410875.1. Classification (NCBI taxonomy): domain Eukaryota; kingdom Metazoa; phylum Chordata; class Mammalia; order Artiodactyla; family Bovidae; genus Neotragus; species Neotragus pygmaeus. The sequence continues at coordinate 457,761 of SJYV01042091.1, forward strand.
AAAATTATAAGACTTCCCTGGAAGTCCAGTAGTCAAGACTCTATGCTTCCAAATGCAGGGGGCATCAGTTCTATCCCTGGTCAGCGAACTAAGATCTCACATGCTGTGCAGCATGGCCAAATAATTTTTAAAGAAATACTATAAACAAACAACATAACTGATATCACTCATGGATTAAAGCAGCTGATAAGATATCTCATAAAGATATTTAATAAATATGTGATAAAGAGAAATTTGAAGCTCACTTTAAACTACCTCAGTTAATACATGGGCTTCCCTGATCACTCAGCGAGTAAAGAATCTGTCTGCAATGCAAGAGAGACAGGAGACAAAGCTTCAGTCCCTTGGTCAGGAAGATCCCCTGGAAGAATGCATGGCAACACATCCCAGTGTTCTTGCCTGGAGAATCCCATGGACAGAGAAATCTGGTGGACTACAGTCTAAAGGATCACAAAGAGCTGGACAAGACTGAAGCAACTAATCATGCACACAGAGTTAATACATACATGACATGTCAAATAACTTAAATTTTCTAATCTTGTATAATTAACATTTTTCTTATTGATAAATGATTAAAAAGCATCTTGTGCCCCAAAACTGACAAAACATATAATTGGGTTGCTAAGATAATACTATACTTTGCTGTCAATCATAATCTCTCAAATACTCCCATATTAGGCCAAAGCAATAAATCAGTTATGAAAAAAATATGGGGATATAAGATTCAAAGGCTTCTCTGGTGGTTTAGGTGGTAATGAATCAGCCTGCAATGCAGGAGACCAGGGTTCAACCCCTGGGTCGGGAAGATGCCCTGAAGAAGGGAATGGCAACCCACTCCAGTATTCTCGCCTGAAGAATTCCGTGGACAGAGGAGTCTGGCAGCTACAGTCCATGGGGTGGAAAGAGTTGGACATGACTGAGCGATTCAAAGAAGTAACTTCCTTGTTTAAGTTTGGACATGAACATTTCTTTAATTTGTTTGGTCCTATTTGAAAATTAATCCAATACACTACTATTCAGTGACGGCAATGCAAAAGCAAAAAGGGAATTTATTTCTAGCTCGAACTAGGGCCCCAGCCCCATCCATCACAGTGGAATGGAGCAAGAGCCCCGAGCCCTAGATTACAGAAGTATTTATAAGTTTAGGACAAAGACAGGGAGTTGGCAAGGGCGGATTGGTTGCAGGGGTTCCTTGGCATTTACTAACTGGCTAGATTTTCCCGTGTGCAGNAAATGCAGGGGGCATCAGTTCTATCCCTGGTCAGCGAACTAAGATCTCACATGCTGTGCAGCATGGCCAAATAATTTTTAAAGAAATACTATAAACAAACAACATAACTGATATCACTCATGGATTAAAGCAGCTGATAAGATATCTCATAAAGATATTTAATAAATATGTGATAAAGAGAAATTTGAAGCTCACTTTAAACTACCTCAGTTAATACATGGGCTTCCCTGATCACTCAGCGAGTAAAGAATCTGTCTGCAATGCAAGAGAGACAGGAGACAAAGCTTCAGTCCCTTGGTCAGGAAGATCCCCTGGAAGAATGCATGGCAACACATCCCAGTGTTCTTGCCTGGAGAATCCCATGGACAGAGAAATCTGGTGGACTACAGTCTAAAGGATCACAAAGAGCTGGACAAGACTGAAGCAACTAATCATGCACACAGAGTTAATACATACATGACATGTCAAATAACTTAAATTTTCTAATCTTGTATAATTAACATTTTTCTTATTGATAAATGATTAAAAAGCATCTTGTGCCCCAAAACTGACAAAACATATAATTGGGTTGCTAAGATAATACTATACTTTGCTGTCAATCATAATCTCTCAAATACTCCCATATTAGGCCAAAGCAATAAATCAGTTATGAAAAAAATATGTGGATATAAGATTCAAAGGCTTCTCTGGTGGTTTAGGTGGTAATGAATCAGCCTGCAATGCAGGAGACCAGGGTTCAACCCCTGGGTCGGGAAGATGCCCTGAAGAAGGGAATGGCAACCCACTCCAGTATTCTCGCCTGAAGAATTCCGTGGACAGAGGAGTCTGGCAGCTACAGTCCATGGGGTGGAAAGAGTTGGACATGACTGAGCGATTCAAAGAAGTAACTTCCTTGTTTAAGTTTGGACATGAACATTTCTTTAATTTGTTTGGTCCTATTTGAAAATTAATCCAATACACTACTATTCAGTGACGGCAATGCAAAAGCAAAAAGGGAATTTATTTCTAGCTCGAACTAGGGCCCCAGCCCCATCCATCACAGTGGAATGGAGCAAGAGCCCCGAGCCCTAGATTACAGAAGTATTTATAAGTTTAGGACAAAGACAGGGAGTTGGCAAGGGCGGATTGGTTGCAGGGGTTCCTTGGCATTTACTAACTGGCTAGATTTTCCCGTGTGCAGGCTTTCTTAGCTGGTGGGGTGATCTTAGTTCCGCCCAGGGCAGTGACTCAGCTGTTTCCTGGATACTAGCTCCAGCCTTTTTAGTCATGGCTTCTATCAGGCCTCAACAGAAGTACTCTCTCTCACAACTTAATAACCTTGAGTCATAGTAACTACAGTATTTAATGAAAAAATTTATTGAGTTCATGCAATAATATTTAAGGCGACTTGAGTTACAAAGAATTACGAAAAAAATAACACTAGAAGAATTGGAGATAACAGACACAGAGAAGTTTTGCTCTAATGGGTAGTAGAGAAATAGTCCACTGTTGAATTAGGAGTGGGGTCCAGTGTAAAAGAGTTTTCAGATAGGAAATACTAATGACTGTTTGCAGATGGGAATAACCAACTAGAGCAGAGAAGGGCTTACAGTTGCTAAAGTGATGTCCGTGAATAGATGAATGGGATCAAGAGATAAAGTACAAGTGGAAGGTGGCCTTAGAGTGAGGGTAGACAATACATCTTCAGTAACAAGAGGGGAGGTGGAAGATGTGGAGACCTTTTTTTATGTGGTGGTTGTGGGCGTGTGTGGAAGTTCTCCTCTAACTGTTTTTATTTTCTCCATTAAGTAGGAAACCAAGATATCGTTGGAAGTAAGAACTGGGAAAAGAGGTTTGAAGAAAGTGAAGAAGTCATGAAAACAGATATCTTAGAGTGGAGCTGGGAAATTCAATGAACCAGAAAAATGTAGTTCTAGGCATCAATTTCAGACACAAAAATGTGAAGAGGAATAAGACTGTCTTCTTCTTAGTCCCTTCTTGAGAGCCTGGAAGCATTTCCTTGAAGCTCCCAGCCAGTTGCCTATGAGTAAGAACTAACATCAGGCCTGGAGCTCCACAGAGATTTAGACCTACCTGGGATCTTCCTTGTCATAACACTGTTTCCTTGGCAACTGTCATGTTAAGCTAGAGAGGAATGCTTTGTGCTGGAAGCTATCTGCCTGTTTTCTGTGAAATCCCTGGTCTGTGGAATTGCGCCTGCAGAGGGAAAGCTCTAAGCTGGCATCCAGAGAGAAACTGGTGAGAAGCCAATGAAATGAATCCATGCACCTGGAACTTCCTATACGTGACCCGGGTAGATTACAGGGGCCAAGAGGCTGTGTGTATTGGTGGTCCTTCAACTTGTGGATGGCATTAAGGTACTGTGCACTCAATACTCCTCTCTTCCTCTCTCTGTAAAGTTAAAAAAAAATGAAGTGTTAGAATAAAGTCTATTGTATGAGTTTGATTGACAGTCAAAACCCAAGCTACTGCTGATATGGGAAAGCATGGCATTTGAACAGGGTTGGCATTTGAATCCTTAGCTCAATTTGTGTCTTCCTGTGTCATGGCCAGAATTGGCTCACAGACCCATTTACTGGCAAACCGATTAATGGCAAAGGAAACGAGTGATTGCATGGACTAATTGCAACTCACCCTGGGATGTGTGGATAAGTGGGGAACGCTTCTCTGAGAGCCCACAGCTTTGTATACCTGGGACATACTGAACAAAACAAAGGTTATGTTAAGAAGAAGGAAAGACAGGTACCAAGGGCTGGCAGTGAAAGGAGATTGGGTAGGCAATACGTTGCCTCTGTTGTATATATTTAAGACATACACACTATCAGGGTAAAACTGAATTTTCTCTCAGGTCTCTGTAGCTGTTTGCTGAGATGGGGATTAGTGTCAAAAATCCTACTGAAAAGTTGGCTATTTCATGTTAGGCATGAATTATGTCACAGACCAGATATGTAACTCAAGCACCAAACCCACCCTTCCCATTGTTTCATATAATGGTCACACTTATATGAAATTCACATCTTATGGCTTTAAAAATATTCTGAATGCTAGGCCCTATCAAATGATCTCTATTTAATGTATTTTTTTGTGATTGTCATGCATAAAGTGCTGCAGTTACCAATATCTGAAGATTAGTTGAAAAATTCATTACAGTACTTCAGTTATCTTCCTAAATTTACTTTTTACTCATTTGTTTTGATGAGGCCCAGGGTAAGTCACCAACATGGGCTTCAATGGCATATTACTTATTTTGAATTAAAGTTATTTAAGAAATGGTCAACATAAGGAGGGTTCTATGGGAGACGTTCTCTGTCTCTCTGAAACAGGAATTAAATCTCTCCTGTAAAAGGTATCCCCTGACCCCCACCGCACATCTGGAAGTAGAAGGACACCCCTAATAGTCAGAGACAGGGAATGAGGGCTGAGAGGCCTGTATTACAAATACGTTACTTCTTCAGTTTACTACCTTAAGTGGAAATTCTGTTTAGATCCTTTGCTAACTGAGCATCTCAAACCTCAATTTCTTTGTCCTGTCAATTCCTCACAAATTTATAGTTTTTGTCTAAAAAGTATAAAAGCTGCCCACTTTGGCCACTTCCTTTCATCCCATTTCTATGAGACTTCTTTCTGCACAAATTAAAAAAAAAAAATTTCTCCTTTTAGTTTGTCCTGTGTCCATTTTATTACTAGTCTAGCAGCAAGAACACAAAAGGGATACGGGGTGGGGGAGATTTCCCCCTTCATGACAGTTCTTTCTTAGCAGTAAGTTACCTGCAGAATGGGTTCATTAGAAACTTTGTGTTCCACAGCTGGTGGGCACTAGTCTCAACTTGTTTTCCTGTTTACCCTACACATGTAATGCAGGTGAGCAAACAGATTTGATACTTAAAGGAGTATAAAGAATAGGCAGACTTAAGTACAAACCCTTGCATCTATACTTTCAAATGTCTGCATGTCTTCATCAGCTCAGGTTACCAAAACAAAATACCACAGACTAGCTGACATAAGCAACAGAATTTTAGTTTTTCACTTCTGGAAGCCAAGAAATCGAAAATCAGTGTGCCATAAAGGTAGGTTTCCCTCTGAGGCTCTTTCTCTTAGCTTGTAGGCAGCTGCCACCATCCTGACCTGGTCTACACATGAAGAGAAGGAGGAAAAGGAAGAGGGAAGGAGAGAGAGAAAGAGAGAGGGAGACAGAGAAAAAGCCGCTCTGGTGTCTCTTCTTATAAGGGCACTAATCCCATCATGGGGCCACACCCTCACATCACCACTAGATCACTCAATTGTGTCTGACTCTTTGCAACCACAAGGACTGTAGTCTGCCTGGAGGAGGGCAGACTGGAAGATCCCCTGCAGAAGGGCATGGCAAACCCCTCCAGTATTCTCGTTCGGAGAATTCCATGGACAGAGGAGCCTGGCAGGCTATAGTCCATGGGGGTCACACAGAGTTGGACTAAGCAGCGACTAAGCAGCAGCAGCAGCAGGCATATAACTGCTTGGTTTTATGCATAACTTACACGGAACATTCATTATCTTTCCTTCAAAAGGCCTTTTTCTTCCAAAATGTTCAAAGGAATGCTTTTAAGTAGCTAATTAACTTGTGCATTTTGTGAAATTAACAGTAATTTTTCTTATATTATCCACTAGTGCTTATTCATGATAAATCTGTTTTGATTATAATGAGTATTTTCCTCTGATTAGGTATTTAATATTTGTTAATACAGAGATATTGATAAATAATTTCCCATCTTAGTTAAGGAGTAATGTGGACCTTTATGGTTCATTTGTGTTCGCTGTCCACTAACTTTACCTTCTTGAATCAAAAAGTTCTCTATGGGCTAAAATGCCATTTAATAAACTTTAGCACTCCTTGATTTTTTAAAACATTTGTTCTCAGAGTTTCCTTCTTTTTGAGTTTTTAAGTTTTCTCTTGTGTATGTGTGTGTGACGTGTTGGAGAAAGATAAACCATTTGGGAGGGAACAATAAACTCATTTTCAAATGATTCTAAAAACAATAAAAATTTCAAGTGGTCATAAGAAACAGACATAAATCACCTAATCTACCGCCTCAGAAAGTAAACAGCTGCTTAAAGTCAAACTTATGGCTTCAGGGACTTCAAAGCCAAAAGCTCCTGCTACACTAATTGCAAAATTTTCATCGAATACCCAAGGAATTGGAAAAGATCCTAATGGATATTTTATCTCCATTAAAGGCAACTGGATACACAGGCCATTAACAGTAGGCTCAGTTTCTATGATTGTACTCAAGCACAGTTAAGCTTTTAGACAAACTTTGAAAGACCCTGAGCTACCATTAATGTGTAGAGTAGGAAAACTTTTCGTTACCCTGTTAGGTTTGTTTAGTGAATGGGGTCTGTGAATTTGACTGACAAAAGACAGGGCAATAGGAGAGGAAAAAGATATAAATGTGTTTGTTTTGAAGAGTTTTGGGCCCTGCTGCATGGCATGTAGGCTCTTCGTTCCCTGACCAGAGATGAAACCCGTGCTCCCTGAGTTGGGAGTGTACAGTCTTAACCACTGGACCACGAGGGAAGTCCCTACATTTACTGGGTTTTTTATGTGCACAGGAAAACAAAGTTAAAGTGGCTAGACTTGGGGACTTATATACCGTTTTTAACAAAGGAAAGGCCATTTGAAGTTCAAAGGAAGATAAATTATGGAGAAGTGACTCGGAAATTTATAGAAGAACTGGTGGAAGGTGCTGGGAAAGACTGAAGGCAAAAAGAGCAGCAGCAGAGGATAAGATGTTTAGATAGCATCATTGACTCAGGACATGAACTTGACATGAACTGAGCAGACTCCGGGACAAGAACTTGAGCAAACTGGACATGAACTTGAGCAAACTCCGGGAGACTGGAGGACAGGGAAACTGGCATGCTGCAGTCCATGGGACAGCAAAGAGTTGGACCCACTTACCGACTGACCACTACCAACAACAACAAATCGAAGACAGTGTTATTTTAGGAAAGCCTGTTTACGTAAACTCATCACAGTGCTGACTCCCAGTCTCTGATGATAAGAATGCTCTTCTCGTCCCAGTACAGTGGGAAATGTAAAGCTTGCTGTACATTTTATTATTTTACTATACCATCCTACAGGGAAATCTATAGCTTGCTTTCAGGCAGGTAAGGGGAAGGCAGAGAACTTCCCTGTAGCTGTTGATTCTCAATTGCCTTCAGCTCAAAATAATCCTTGTGCCAAAGTGGCATCCTTGGCGGGTGGCGGGCGGGGGGTGCATCCTGATCCTTTTCAAATGCTCACCTATTTTCAGAGTGGGAGATTTCTGTGGAAGAAGAAAGCGATTGCTTCCCAGCTCCTTAAATTTGATTTTGAAGACATTGCTAAGTCACTTCAGTCATGTCCAACTCTGTGCGATCCCATAGACGGAAGCCCACCAGGCTCCCCCATCCCTGGGATTCTCCAGGCAAGAACACTGGAGTGGGTTGCCATTTCCTTCTCCTTTCAATCTCCCTTGGGAGTCAGCAGGTCTATAAAGCAAGTGAATCAACTTAAATTTCTAAATTTTGTTTCTCACTGTAAGAGCTTTTGTGTTGTCTAAGACCCCAAAATACAAAAATTTATTCCAAATTACAGAAAGGCCACATTAAATCTCTCAAGTTGCTCTGTTTTTCACCGGCTGCGTCCTTTTCTTCCTTTCCTTCTATTTCTTCATCCCATTCTAGCACAGCCCCATCTGTTTGAGTATTTCTCTTCACTTTCTTCCTCTGGATTCTTTATTAATGCACATGCTTTCCTACCTGCAGTACAGTGTAGAAAAGTTCCTATGGTACTTTACAACTGTAAGCACCAGGATGTCTATTTCCCACTTTCATTTTCATCTTCTTTTAATGTTCCTGTGTTACATCTAGAAACACAATAATATAGCCATTCTGGTATGGCAAGATTTCCTTGTCTGCTTCGTCTTCTGATTTAATCTTCATGTCTGGTGGTGTGCTGGAGCTGCTTCCTAATTTTTCAGGGACTTTGCGAACTGGTTTTTAAACATGGCTATTATTAAAAATCGACTTATATAAACTTACAATTAAATAAATTATGCTAAAAGCATAGGTAATAAGTACTCCAAAATCAACCCAACACTTCATAATTATTTTACTATACTATTATCTGTGCTCTTGAGGATGTTTATGCTGATTCTGTCTATCTGTATGGGACTTGCCCAGTGGCTCAGTGGTAAAGAATCTGCCTGCAATGCAGGAGACCTGGGTTCAATCCCTGGGCCAGGAAGATCCCCTGGAGGGGGCATGGCAACCCATTCCAGTATTCTTCCCTGGAGAATTCCATGGACAGAGGAGCCTGGTGGGCTATGGTCCATGCGGTTGCAAAGAATCTGATACAACTGAAGTGACTGAGAACGCACTCACATACATCTATCAGCATGGAGGCAACACTGTATGTGGTGTGCTACTGCCTGCCTCTTGCCAACTCCGTATTTAGTGATGTCAGGGCAAAAGCCACAATTTGGAGTTTAATCCCCCTAGAAAGCCAGCACACCACTGCTCTAAGCCTATAAAAATCTGCTTGATCATTTATTAAGTTTTAATGACCAAATCCTAATTTTTGATGTGCTTAACATCATTCTTCTTTCTTCCAGTTTCAAGATTGGTGCAATCAATTCATAGGAAGGTTTCTACCAAGTCATATGCTTTGTCCTTTCAACCTTGGCTAAACAGGATAATTTTATCTTTGGTTTAGGTGAGCTTCTTCCTTTGAGTCAGCTCTAAGTTTTTTATTTCATTGGTTGCACACAAGCACCACTAAAATCTCTGAATCTCTGTCAGTTGTACCATAATCAAAGTGTAGTAGTTGTTGCAGCTTTTCAATTACAGTCATCTACATACTTGGCATAGTTTAGTCTCTAACTCATGTTCACTATTCTTTTATCATCTCTACCAATTCACACTCTCTCTCTGTTTTTTAAATACATTTGTTTTTTAAAAAATATTTATTTGGCTGCACTGGGGCTCAGGTGTGGCCCTTGGGATTTTTGGTCTTGGTTCATGTATAATCTTTAGTTGAGGCATGTGGGATCTAGGTAGATTTCCCTATCTAGAGGGCTTCCCAGGTGGCTCAGCAATAAAAAATCCGCCTGCCAATGCAGGGGATACAGGAGACACAGGTTCGATCTCTGAGTCAGGAAGATCCCCTGGAGAAAGAAATGGCAACCCACTCCAGTATTCTTGCCTGGAAAATCTCTTGGAAAGAGGAGCCTGGCAGGCTACAGTCCATGGGGTTGCAGAGTCAGACACCACTGAGCAACTGAGTACGCAAAGGATCTAGTTCCTTAACCAGGGATCCAACCTGGGCCCCCTGCATTTAGGAGTGTGGAGTCTTAGCCACTGGAACACCAGGGAAGTCTCCCAATTCACTCTCTAGAGATACTATGTCAACACAGCTATTTCCATTTGATGGAGACTCTGATTTAACCGAGAAGAAAACTAATGTATTTTTTTTTAATTTCCTGCCAGAACGGTACATAGTTTTCTGAGGCTTTTAAGAATTCTGCAATTTAGTGCTTGCTTCGGCAGCACATATACTAAAATTGGAATGATACAGAGAAGATTAGCATGGCCCCTGCGCAAGGATGACACGCAAATTCATGAAGCGTTCCATATTTTTTATGAGGAAAAAAAAAAAAGAATTCTGCAATTTAGAATTATTCTGTTTGTTATCGTCCAGGCTTTCTCCTTTTCTTTGGAGGCCAGATTTCAAATGTTGGAAAACAATGACATCAAGATAATCTCAATAATCTAAAGAGTACTATAGGGATTAAAATTGTAAATTACCAACATTAGAATGTTTCCAGATGTGGTAGAGACAATCTGAGAACAGGAGATTCCAATCCCTCAGGCAGGAAAAAGAAGCAAAAAGAAAAAGATAGGACAGGGCGGCAGATGGCAAATTCCTATGGCTTCCCACTTTTGCCTGCAATTGGCTTTAAAAAATAAATAAATAGCTCAGAGATGGTTTAAAAGTTGTGCTGTTTTATTTTTAGGTAACTGAGAAATTGCCTCAAAAACTGTGCCACTTTCTTGGTTCTATGGAGCTTCCTTATGGAACTTCGTTTCTATAGGAGTTGGTGATTGAGGTGAATCCTGTAATAAAATAGGTTCAGAGGATATATCCCCGGGGGTGATTGACTGTGACCAGGACCACCTGCGCTTTGAAAACTTCCCTTGAGAGTAGCTTCCACACACAGATAGCAGCCCCTGCAGACATGGGGCCTGGCCTCCTCCCAGACTTCAGCTTACATGTCTCCTCGGGGCTCCTTAGTTGGAGAGGAGGTGGGGGAGCTGGTGCTGTGATGTGCGCCCTTTGTGGGGAGACCTGGAGTTGTCAGAACTTGGGGTGTCGGGGAAAACCTGGCTGACATGCCACAGTAGGTCCCGAGGTTCCCAGGTGCAGAGGCCTCTCTGTTCCCCTCCGAGGTCTTGGGCTGGGCAGAGGGTGTGAGGACAGGACCGCTCACAGCTGTGCTCCCAGACGAGGAAGGGCCCCGGGTGGACGCACTTGGTCTGGAAATGACGGGCACTGGCTGAAGCTGGATGCGTGCCACCGTGCTGACTCTGGGCCTAATTCCATCTGGCGCTCCAAAAATGCTGGATGGCCACAAAGCTAGCAAAGGCGCCGCCTCCCTGTTGTAAGCATACTCTGGTCGCTCCATCCTTCTTTGAATTGGCTGTAAGGAGGACGGAGATACCAAGTTAGAGAAGACACTTCCTGGCTGGAATATACAGGCCGCTCTGTGCTAATTGACTGTTTTGGCATGAAAGAACTTTTTTTTTTTTTTTTTTGGAAGGAGCAGTGCACAAGAATTGGCTCAGTGGCAAAGCATCTGTCTGCAATAAAGGAGACCGTGTTCGATCCCTGGATCTGGAAGATCCCCTGGAGAAGGGAATGGCTACCCATGCCAGTATTCTTGCCTGGAAAATCCCATGGACAGAGGAACCTGGAGGGCTACAGTCCATGGGGTCGCAAGGAGTCAGACACGGCTTAGTGACTAAAACACACACACAGTGTGTGTATGGCTTCTGCAGGAGATGAAGAGGGTGTCTGAGACTGGGGTAACTTGCAAAAGGTAGGTGTGGTTGAAGCTGGGCTAAACTGGGAAACTGATTTGACTTTTGCCTGCTTTGCCTAGGTTTTGAATGCCATCTGTCCCCAGAGATACAAACATAGAGCGTAAGGAAGCAAGTCCTGAGGACAGGTCCACATCAACGTCCCCGAGGAGAGTTTCTAAAGTGTCCTCAGATCCTTCCTGTAGGCTGGCCCCTGCCACCCACGGCCTGAGTCATGTGCATGCTGCTACTTTGACCAAACAGTTACAGTGGGCCAGATATTTCTGTCCTTTCATTTTTTCTCCCCTTTAGTATTAGTGTGTCAAAACGGTAGGACATTTTCAACAAAGAGATCCTTTTGGCACTACTGTGCTATATTCTACAAACCCTTTCACCAATCAGTGTCCTTTAATTTGGTCTAATATTTTGTATCTTTCTTGTCTCCATTGACCTATTTTTTGTCACCAGTTTCCTATTAGAATGGTAAAGTGCCACAAGCAAATACAAATGGGTCAAACTTTTTCTTTCTTTTTGTATTTTGGCTCCGCTGGGTCTTCATTGCAGCACGTGGGCTTTCTGTAGTTGCAGCCCATGGCTTAGTTGCCTCATGGCATGTGGGATCTTAGTTCCCCATAAGGAAACAAACCCACTTCCCCTGCATTGGAAGGCTGATTCTCAACCACAGGCCCACCAGGGAAGTCTCACGTAGTTTTTACTGAGCCCAAGTTCTATTGGTCTTTCTTGCTGAGGGAGCCACAGAGTTCTTAGTTCTTAAGTGGCCTACAAACATCCTAGTCATTATATCCTAAATGATTAAATATTTTCCTGATGTAGCTGTTATTGTAGACAGGATTTCCTTCAGGATGATACTGGAATTGAAATAGTTTAAACTTTATATCTTCTAAACGAAAATTCCCAGTACAGAATTTTTCTGATATGATAGAAGAATATGATAAGAAAAAAAAAATCTGTTTTCACTGAATCTAAAACATTTCTATTTGGGTTCAGTACACAAAAAGTTTGAAAAATGTAGACACCTTAATTTTACCAGTCCCTCAAATATTAGCAGTGTGCTGTTTCTATAATTCAGATACGGACTTCTCTTGTAAGTGATCTAAAACAAGGATTCTAGCCTGGAAGAAATTCTGCCCTCCAGGGGACATTTGACAATGTTTGGAGACATTGTTGATTGTCCCGTATAGAGGATAAGGGTGGTGGTGGCACCTAGAGGGGACAGTTCAGGGATGCTGGCTCAACATCCTGCAGTGCAGCACAACCCAGCAACAAAGAATCATCCAGCCCCAAAGTGCTGCTTTTGAGACACACTGATCCAACGTAACTTAATTCTTTGAGGAAACGTAAATGCCCCTGACTTACCAGCACTGGAACTATATAGTAGCTTTTTCTGTAGCCAGGACCACTGTCACTGCTCTCTTCGGACAAACCAAGCACCCCTTTCTGTAAACAGAAAAATGCAGTTGTCTTAGAACCCCTTTTGTTATTTTGTGGCTTCCTTTCCAAATATTTAACAGATATGTATATTTGAAAATGATCCACAAAATGCTAGAAAAGGAAAAAGCATTTTATACATGGCTGATGAAAGAGAACTGATCAGAAAACAAAATCAGAATAAGCAGTGTTTAAGATGCTGAGGTGATCTTTAATGTTCTGACTTTGTAAACATTAAAAACATTATCATAATGTTATTTAACGGATTCACATGGTGGTTTTCTTTCTTTTTAAATAAATTTTACTTTTTGGCAGCAACACACAGCATGGTGGGATTTTAGTTCCCCCACCAGGGATCAAACCTGTACCCCATGCATTGGATGTATGGAGTTTTAACCACTGGACCGCCAGGGAAGTCCAGAGTTTTGTGTGAGAGAGTTTGTGTGTGGGGGGGACTAAGTTGCTTCAGTCATGTCCAGCTCTTTGTAACCCCATGGACTGTAGCCTACCAGGCTTCTCTGTCCATGGAATTCTCCAGGCAAAAATACTGGAGTGGGTATCTCCTTCCCACTGAAGTGGGGGAAGCCATTTCCCTCTCCAGGGGATCTTCTGGACCCAGGGATCAAACTGTATAGTCCATCGGGTCATAAAGAGTCAGACACGATTGAGGGACTTTCACTTTCACTAGAAAAAGAGAATGTAGCCATGATTCTTACACAAACATAGAAGAAACAAGTGTCAAGGATTATATTTAATTCATTAATTAATGGGGGCACTGGCAAGCTGTTACAACAGTTTAAAAAAGAACTCAATATCACACATTTCTGCTCACATAAGGTAAACTGAAATGAATTTACAGATAGTGCAAAATGGGCACAACTGGTCAATACCCACAGACAATAATCAACTGTGTCCTACCAGACAGTTCTCATTTCTATGCACAGGATTTAATTACTATCAGTTTTGTGCAAGTTAACTTCTATCTCTCCAGTGTTCTAAAACAGTCAAAGGCAGCGCTCCCCTGGTGGCTCAGTGGTAAAGAATTCACCCGCTGTTGCAGGAGATAAGGGTTCTATCCCCAATCCTTGAAGATCCCACATGCTTTGGAGCAACTAAGTCCCTGTGCCACCACTGTTGAGCCTGTGCTCTAGAGCCCAGGAATTGTAACTTCTGAGCCCACATGCTGCCACCATTGAAATCCGTGCACCCTAGAGCTGTGCTCCGCAACAGAGAGTTAACCCCTACTCATTGCAACTAGAGAAAAGCCTGCGCAGCAACGAAGGCCCAGCACAGCCAAAAATAAATAAATAAAAATTTAAAATAAAACAGTCAAAGGCAAAATGACAATAACTGGAATAAACGCACTAGCCAGATTGTCACTAAATGTCAGTGTTTCATGATTTTTTAGGATGTTTTCTTCTCGACAAGCCTTATGTTGCTGCTGTTGCTGCTGCTGCTGCTGCTGCTGCTAAGTCACTTCAATCATATCTGACTCTGTGCGACCCCATAGATGGCAGCCCACCAGGCTTCCCCGTCCCTGGGATTCTCCAGACAGGAACACTGGAGTGGGTTGCTATTTCCTTCTCCAGTGCATGACAGTGAAAAGTGATAGGGAAGTTGCCCAGTCGTGTCCGACTCTTAGCGACTCCATGGACTGCAGCCTACCAGGCTCCTCCATCCATGGGATTTTTCCAGGCAAGCGTACTGGAATGGGTTGCCAGTTCCTTCTCCACGACAAGCCTTCTGTTAGTGGCCACCAATTCAGTATGATTTGGGACACTGAGAAAGACACTTTCTTATCACCTGATTCTACCTACCTGCCTGTAAGGTACCTGGAATTCCACACGAAGACCTTTAGTCTCTGAGCAGACCTGGCTTCATGCCACACAACATAAATGAATCCCCACAGAGGGCAAAGTTTACAAGGTGCCTTTTGGCACACAAAGCTCTTTCACGTGTGTGACTGTTTGATTCTCAAGGCAGTTCATTAAAAAAAAAAAAAAGACGAAACTGGGAGGCTTGCCCAAAGTGACGAGAACCTCGTGAGTGATGCAGTGGGGATTTGAACCCCATCCAGGCTTCAGATGGTGTCCACTTCATGCCACGCTCACATGCCTTACAAGACTGGTGCTTCCGGGACAGGTCCTACCGAAGGCAGACAGAGGCACAGGAAGAGGATTCACCAAGTCCCCCGACACCACCATACTGGGAAGTTCATTCAACACTCATGACTCACACATTTATTGAGCACACACTCTGTTGCCAGGGGCAGGGGGCACAGTATTGAGCAAGACAGAGTCCCCATCCTTGGGAACATAAATTATAGTAGGGAAGACACAGGTCAACCAACTAAGTACAGCATGGATTATTCAGTCAGGACTGTTAGAAAGCGCGACAAAGAACTGCAGGGAGTGCAAGTGAGCCTGGGGCGATTTGACTAGACTGGGGATGGGGAGGGAGGATCAGGGAAGTGAAGTTCAAACCTCACTCCCAGGGATGACTAGCAGTTAAGGGTTTGGGGATGGGGAGGAGGGCAGCTCTGGGAGGGCTGGAGGGCAAAAATATTTCAGAGGAAGTAGGCAGCAACAGTGGAGGCTGAGTCAGATCTCTGTTGCTTTCCTTTTTCTTCTGCCTCTCTGTCCATGGGCTCTTCTCTGAGTCTTCCAAAAAAAACCCCTAAACTTAAATATTTTTTAGGTAGAATGTGTTGTGGATCTATTATTCTTGAGGAGACAGACCTTCCCTTTATCCAAGTTAGTCTCTCTTCATGCCTTGGAGTAATTTAAACATCACTTCTGAACATTTCAGTTCAGCTCAGTTCAGTCGCTCAGTCATGTCCGACTCTCTGTGACTCCATGAATTGCAGCACGCCAGGCCTCCCTGTCCATCACCGACTCCCGGAGTTCACTCAAACTCATGCCCATTGAGTCGGTGAGGCCATCCAACCATCTCATCCTCTGTCATCCCCTTCTCCTCCTGCCCTCAAATCTTTCCCAGCATCAGGGTCTTTTCAAATGAGTCAGCTCTTCGCATCAGGTGGCCAAAGTATTAGAGTTTCAGCTTCAACATCAGTCCTTCCAATGAACACCCAGGACTGATCTCCTTTAGGATGGACTGGTTCGATCTTCTTACAGTCCAAGGGACTCTCAAGAGTCTTCTCCAACACCACAGTTCAAAAGCATCAATTCTTCAGCGCTCAGCTTTCTTTATAGTCCAACTCTTACATCCATACATGACCACTGGAAAAACCATAGCCTTGACTAGACAGACCTTTGTTGACAAAGTAATGTCTCTTGCTTTTTAATATGCTGTCTAGGTTGGTCATAACTTTCCTGCCAAGGAGTAAGTGTCTTTAAATTTCATGGCTGCAATCATGCAATCTGCAGTGATTTTGGAGCCCCCGCAAAAAAGTCAGCCACTGTTTCCCCTATTTGCCATGAAGTGATGGGACCGGATGCCATGATCTTAATTTTCTGAATGTTGAGCTGTAAGCCAATTTTTCACTTTCCTCTTTCACTTTCATCATGCTGTGGCTAAGTTGCTAAGTCGCTTCAGTCGTGTCCGACTCTGTGCGACCCCATAGACAGCAGCCCACCAGGCTCCACTGTCCCTGGGATTCATATGGATACCTAAATTACCCTTAGGGCTTCCCTGGTGATTCAGCAGTAAAGAATCCACCTGCATTGCAGGAGATGCAGGAGACACAGATTCAATCCCTGGGTCAGAAAGATTCCCTGGTGGAAGGCATGGCAACCCACTCTAGTTTTCTTGCCTGGAGAATCCCATGGACAGAGGAGCCTGGCAGGCTACATACAGTCCATGGGGTCGCACAGAGTTGGACACAACTGAAGCAGCTGAGCACTCATGCAAGTTACCCTTAGTTGCTTTCAATTTAGCATAAATGAATATAGAGCCTTTCTTGAAAGAGAGAATGGATATAAAAGGGTGGAGAAGGTGGGGGAAAAAAAAGAATTGATAAAGTCACTCTTATGTCCAGAGCAGGAGAAATCTAGATGTCACGTGCCTTTGCGTTCCTATGGGTAAATTTAGATGACCTGGAAGGGAAAGAAATGTGAAGACATCAGTGGCGACTCACCATCTGAAATGTGAGAACTCCGTGGAGAAAGACCAGAAGACTCACATGCTGCACCATGCTGAGTGGCTGAAAGCACAAGGGAAACTTTTTTATTCATGTAAATGAACACGAGTTGATGATGTCTTGATCAGTCTTTATTTAACAGTGACCATGTACCGTGAGCACAAGGTACTAGAGCAGGTGGGGTTTGAAATCCTCACTTTGAAACACTTGCTAGATGTGAGGCCTGGGACAAATTATTTAACTTCTTTGTGCCTTATTTTTCTCATCTATAAAATGCAGATAATATTAAAAGCTATTTCAAGGGTGATTATGAAATTCAAATGAGGAAGTTCATATGATGCATTTAAAACAGTACAGGAACACGGCAGCCCTCTATATGTTTTTAGCTTTTATTATTATTACCATGCTCTGAGCTGGGCAGCAAATAGAGAGATAAATAAAATAGAGGCCTGGCTGTGAAGAATTTATAGCCTGTCCAAGAGACTAAATAAAAGGAGTGGATTTCTGCCTCCATTGCTTACTTCTTTATCCCTTGTGTTAGTTGCTCAGTCATTTCCAACTCTTTGTGACCTTGATAGGGGAAGCACACTGACTGAAACCACCCACCCTGGCCAGGCTCTCTAGTAACCATTCACATGAGTCATTTTATGACAGGAGGTTCTGGTCAGGAATACAGAACTAATAATCAATTCGTGCGCCACCAGGAAGGACTCTGAGTCAGAATGATTGGCCAAAGACAACCCAGAAACTAATCCTATTAGCATAAAACCCGAGACTGCGAGCCACGTGGCAGAGCAGCTCTCCTGGGTTCCCTTACCCTGTTGCTCTCTGCGTGGGTGCCTTCTTCCAATAAAGTCTCTTGCTTTGTCAGCATGTGTCTCCTCGGACAATTCTTTTCCAAGTGTTAGACAAGAGTCCACTCTTGGGGCCCTGGAGAGCGGCACCCCCCTTCCTACAACAACCCCAGGTCCTAGAGCCTGCCAGGCTCCTCTGTCCATGGAATTTTCCAGGCAAGAATACTGGAGTGGGTTGCCATTCCCTTCTCCAGGGGATCTTCCTGACCCAGGGATGGAACCGGGGTCTTCCCTCATGCCGGCAGATTCTTAACTGTCTGAGCCACTAGGGAAATGGGATAAAGAGGATCCATAAACNCAGGCAAGAATACTGGAGTGGGTTGCCATTCCCTTCTCCAGGGGATCTTCCTGACCCAGGGATGGAACCGGGGTCTTCCCTCATGCCGGCAGATTCTTAACTGTCTGAGCCACTAGGGAAATGGGATAAAGAGGATCCATAAACTGGATGCAACTCAGAGTTAGTTTGACCTGAACAGCGCCTTGCACAGCTGTCTAGATCAGAAGCTGAATCTTTTGACATTGAAAAATATTTAAAGCAACCCAGTGGTTGCATGGGTCCTAGAAAATCAGGTTCTGGTTAAGCGCTGGACACTGCTGAGATCCTGGATGCTTCTTGACACGCATAACTTGTCCCCTCGCACTCAGAAGCCCCAAATCACTTTCCTTTGTGTTAGCACAAGATAGGCTGTAAGCCCAAGTTCCAACAACACCTTTAAGGTTTCTCATCGCTGGGTGCTCCCTTATGCACATGTGCAATGCACATGTTAACAAACTTCTGCTTGTTTTTCTCTTATCTGTCTTTGTCAGTCTTCCAGGGTTCCAACTGGAGATCCTAAAATGAGTAAAGGAAAATGGATTTTTTCCCTTCCCTATTTCCTGCCTACCCATCACCCCAAAATCCTTTTTGTTTATTTTTGGTTGCACTGGGTCTTTTTGCTATGTGTGGCTTTCTCCAGTTTCTGCAAGGGGGCTACTCTCTAGTTGCAGTGGGAGGACTTCTCCTTGCAGTGGCTTCTCTTGTTCCTGGAGCACAGGCTCTGGGTACATGGGCTTCAGTAGTTGTGGTATGCATTGTTATTTGCTCCGTGACATGTGGAATCTTCCTGGAGCAGGAATCAAACTCATGTCCCCTGCATTGGCAGGCAGATTCTTATCCACTGAGCCACAGGGAAGTTCTACCCCAAAATCCTTTATTGAGAACTTTCTATACTCCAGGTCCCATGAAGTGTGCTTTTCACATATTATTTCATTTGATCCTTTCAGTGACTGCATCAGGAGGGTATTTTATATGCACATTTTGTACAGGAGGTAGTCAAGGTTAGAAAGGTTAATAAGATCTCCAAGGTCACACCAAAGGAGGTGGTACAGCAGGGTTTGAATGTCTGTCTGATTCCAGCTGATTTTTTCTGATCCCCATGCCTCTATTTCTTACTAGGCTCTTTGGAGTTGGACAGGGTAATGGGCATGCATAAATATTTTACCATTTACACAATCCTTTTCTCAAAACAGCCTAAAGCTGTGGTTCTCAGGTAGATCCAGGCAAAATTGAACGTTATTTGGAATTTTCCCAGGAGTCGTCCACCATTTTGGAAAATCACAATGCCAGTGGCCAAACTGCCTGCCACTTGCATTTGCAAGTGCCTATTGTATTCATGGCAGTCTGCCTGGAAGCCATGGAGCAGACAAACATTGTGTTCTGGGATTATAGTTACAGGTTGGCCTTTGGGAGATGAGTAAATTTAGATGAAGTCATAAAGCTGGGATCCTCATGATAAGATGAGTGTTATTTGTTCAGTCATGTCCAGCTCTTTACAACCCCTTGGACTGTACCCTGCCAGGCTCCTCTGTCCATGGGATTTCCCAGGCAAGAATACTGGAGTGGGTAGTGATTTCCTTCTCCAGGGGATCTTCCTGACCCAGGGATCAAACCCAGGTCTCTGCAGGCAGGTTCTTTACCGCCTAGCCACCTGAGAAGCCCTTGGTAAGATTAGTGCCCTTAAGAAGAGATCGGAGAGATTGCATGCTTCTCTTTCTTTGTGTCTCTATCATGTGAAGATACAGTAAGAAGGTGGCTGCCTGCAGCTAAGAAGAAAGCCCTCACCAGAACCTGATCATGCTGTCCCCTGACCATGCCTAGCCTCCAGAACTGTGAGAAACAAATACCCGATTCTCAATCTGCCCAGCCTATGGTATTTTGTTATAGGAGCCCAAGCTAAGACACAGGCCCACTGTACTGCTCCCAAGACTTGCCCTTCAAGCGCCTTGGTTCTAGTGTGGTACAGTTCCAGGTGCTGGGATACCTCTGCTCCTGGGAGCCACCTGCCTGTTGTGCACAATGATACTGTCTACTTTTTTCTTCCCATCAATCTAGGGTCTTCCTCTAACATACCCCAGACCAGCACTCCCCAGAGTGGGCTACTCCCCACCCACCACTCAGCCTTCTGTATTAATGAAGGACAGCTGGCCTGACTTTATGGAGGCTGATTAAGCTGATTCCCTGTCTGAGAAATGTTAACCCATATAGATAAGCTCTCTGTCCCTCCCTATGACATTGTCTGATATTCCACCTTTAAATAATTATTCCTTTGACTTAAGTTACTGCCTCTCCTAGTATTTGGTTCAATCCAATAAACATTTACTGTGAAAGGTGATAGAGATAAAGAGATGAAAGTTAGTTTGTTTTTGCTGAAGGCTTGTCAGGTCTGCCAGTTACACTGGACCCTTATGAAGGAAAAGCAACCTGGCCCAATCTGCTTGTTAAGAATGCTCCATGTCAGAGGAGAATTATGCACTCATGTTTGGTCAGGGACAATGAGAAGTGAAGCCAGAACTGCCTAGAGAAAGGGTCACAGAGAGTACATTTCTCAGGGTCCCAAATAGCTTCCAGAAATCTAGAGAACCACCTCAAGAAAGTTAGGCCAAGTGGGGAGCTCTGTCATAGCGATAAAAAGTTTTAAATAATAATTAAAAAACCAAACATAATAAAACTAATCCTCACTAAGCTCTCATTACAGCCAAGGCACTGTGCTATCTGTTTGACCTTCCCAACAAGCTACAAGGGGCTTCCTTCATAGCTCAGTTGGTAAAGAGACTGCTTGCAATGCAGGAGACCTGGATTTGATTCCTGGGTCGGGAAATTCCCCTGGAGCAGGAAATGGCAACCCACTCCATTATCCTTGCCTGGAGAATCCCGTGGACAGAGGAGCCTGGCAGGCTACAGTCTGCGGAGTCNTGCTCCCGGCAGGACAGGCCAGTGAATCTGAGTGAGGAAGTGTTGAGGCAAGGAATATGACTTTATTGGGAAAGCTCAGAAAGCTTCCCACTGAGAAAATACCAAACTAATGTTTCAAAATGACCATCTTCTGGGGAGGGGTGGGGGGGTCCTCTGAGTGCCAGGTCCTTTTACTGAACAGAGATGGAGGAGGTGAGGAAACAAAGTAAAAAGGTCATTTATCCTTTCTAATATGTCCTAGAATGGCAAGCCTCAGGCAAGGGGATGTGCTGATTTCTTCCTCTTGCCCCATCCAGCAGGTGGACAGGGTCAGGCTGAGAGGGCAGGATTCTCTGAGGCAGGCCATTCTGTATCATTACAATAAACGTGAGGAAATACAAGTCAAAGAACAGTTCCATCATGGAGTCAGAATTGGCTTTTCCCTTCAACAACAGAGCTCTCTCCTTTCTTCCTCTAATAATATTTGTGTCTCTACCCACCTCAGACACCTCTGTGTTCTTATTCTGGTTCATTTTCATTAAGATTTTCTAAAACAGCATTATTTCTTCCTGTTTTAAAGATACAAAACTCCGGCTAATTTATTTTGGCCAAAGGGAGAATACCAGAAGAGTACTAGTGCTGTTGCAGCCACGCGTTCCGGGAAACAAACTCACTCAGAAGGACAATGCAGATAGTGGAGTGCAGTTTATTACACCAGCGGGCCCAAGGCAGAGTCTCCTCTTAGCCAAGGAGCCCGACCAGTTTTCGTGAAAACCTTATATACCCTAAGTGTATAAGGTTCCCTGAAACTAGTCTGAACAAAGGAAAAAGAAAGATACAATCAAAGTTAATCCCTGATCATATGCCTTAAGCCTAGGTAGTTAACAGTGAACAATTATCAATAGGCCTGTATTCATATCCCAATAAGCATAATAGAATGTATGATTCTATTAGGTTACACAGATAATTAGGGTATTCTTTTAGGCGATGGAGAGCCTTGGGGCTCTTCCTTCCAGGGGCCTGCTTTTCCAGGTGGTATGTTGTTTCCATAGATACTGGGCATATAGCTCAAAATCCATAGTCTGGCCCAAGATAGAGTCCTGCTTTCAAGATAGAGCCTGTTCTGTTTTCTCCTTCAGTGCAATCCCAGGAAAGACGATTCAAGACTAGGTAAACCTGGAAACTCCAATTCTAATTCACAGCGAAGAAGTGAGTCAGGCTGGGACCTGGGACACTTTGATTCAATGCTTGCACCTGGACACACCTCTCCTGGAACAACAAAATACAAAGAAACTCTATGGGACTAAAAATAACTGTGCACTTGCGTGGTTGCAGCAAATTTGGGACCCAAAAGATGCAGAGAGGTCAAAAAATCCAACTTCTCCTTTCAAGGAGCCTGGTGCAAAAACAGTGTTAGGAGCAAAAGCAGAGTATTGAGCATTCACCTTGGACACTGCACCACCTGAAGGAGTGGGCAAAACACCTAAATCACTCCTTTGCCCCCAGCCATATAAGCCTCCCCTCACCCCATATAAGGAATAAGCTTCTCCCTCACTCTAGGGAACCAGCAAAAATCAAGGGGGTCTGTTGTTTATTCTCTCCCTCTTCTGCCGCAGCATGGGCAGCTAGTCGATTTCTATTGATTGGGGAAGGCCAAGACCTCTGTTTCCTAGTAGAGGGAGGGAGAGGACTGGGGACACTAATAATGTTTATTTCGTGAACGTGGAAATGTGGATTACTAACTGCTGCCTGAGAAAAGATTTGCTCTTTGGGAAGTTTAATATGAGTTTAGGAGGGCTCGGAAGTTTCTTTCTTGCAAGATGGATTCTCCTGCAGTCTTGTTTTGGATTTCAAAGGTCTGTGAAAATGGGAACAGATGACCCTGTGCTTGTAGCGCTGGGCACGAGAGGGTTTATGAATACGAGGAAACATAGTTTATTCTTGTTTGGGACGGGAGACACTGATCACGAAGCTGGTTCCGCTGGCGGAGTGTGATCACTGCGGCTGTGCAAAGTCCGGAGACTGCACAGATATGAGGGAGGGAGGAGCTTGTGTGAGCTTGTCCGTCTAGTTTGCCAGAGTCAAAGCGAGTGTTTATGCAACTGACCTTTCATGTTAAGGGCGATCATTTGCTGCTTGTTTGAAAGAAAGCATGTTTTGTCCTTGGGCTTGAAGCTTTAAACTGACAACCTACTTTTATCGAGCCAAGGACTGGACCGTCAAACGTGGGTTTGGGTTTTTTTGTGTGTGTGTGTCAAGTTTCATCTTTCCTGACTTGCTGTTTTAGTTACGTGGACAGCGGCTTGTTGAACTGCGCCAGATGTCAACATCGACGTCACTTATCCCAAGGCTTTCAAGAGAGAAGCTAATTTATATTGTCTAAGTTTGTGCAGCGTCTTTACCTTTGTAAGTTTTATTGGAACTGCGCCACTAACAATGCTAGGAACAGGACGCGCGTTAAATGAGATCACGAAAGGGGTGTGGAATATGTAGATACGCGCAGTGACTGCTGGTCGTGCTTAAGCAACATATATATTTCCTAAGAGTTTAGACAATTCCCAGATGTCAAATGCTGCTGGTGGTTATTGTCTCTTGGAAACTCTTTATACTTAATAAGGGGAGTGGTATAGACTGCATGAGAAAAGTCGTCCTACGTAGAGAGTGATTTGAATCTGATGGTGTGGCACCAAGCAGTGGTAGCAACTCATACTTACCTGGCAGGGGAGATACCATGATCACGAAGGTGGTTTTCCCAGGGCGAGGCTTATCCATTGCACTCCGGATGTGCTGACCCCTGCGATTTCCCCAAATGTGGGAAACTCGACTGCATAATTTGTGGTAGTGGGGGACTGCGTTCGCGCTTTCCCCTGGTTTTCCTTTGTTTAAATACAGATTTAGAATTCTTATTACTCACTGAAAACTAAATGGTGAGCCTTCACTTTTTTTTCCTGAGGTATCGTGGTTATCATCTAAATTGATGTTTTGCGGTTCCGTAATAGCACACCTATCTTTCTTGTTCTTAACTATTTTCTAGAATTTCCTTAACTTTACAAAAAGATCGTTGAGTTGCTGATACTTTCCCACCATTTTTTTTGGTCATTTCCTTTTCTTTCGTTTTCAATCGTTCCTAGAATCAGCCTTTTTCCATGAATCGTTTTTTTTCTCTTCAGTACTTCAGCGAGTAAAGCGCGCGTCCTGTTTTCCGTCATTAGCTCCGCCCTCTTGTGGGTGTGCGCAGAGGCGGGTGTCAGACCCTAGAGCTGCCGCCGGTTTTTGGTTTCTGATCTTCAATATAATACTTTCTGAGGATGCACTACGTTAACCAGGGCTTTGAAAGTGTTCAGAAAAATCAGTTTTTACAGGTTGAACGTCGAAATATAGGAGCTCCCTTTCTTTTCCTGGAAGAATTTACACACTCTTCTTTCTCTGCCACTTTTGTGAATTGCTTGCTGTTGACCTTTTTTCATTTTGAAGCCATCAATGTTAGCATCTTGTGTCCGCTGACTTCTGTTTTCTCTGGTCTTTCCTATTAAAAGGCCGTCTTGGTAATTTGCAGTACTGCTCTCCCGCTCAAACCCTTAACACATCTGCCCAAATTTCTTTTTTTTTATGAAGTAACATATTCGCTGTGGTGTTGGAGAAGACTCTTGAGAGTCCCTTGGACTGCAAGGAGATCCAACCAGTCCATCCTAAAGGAGATCAGTCCTGGGTGTTCATTGGAAGGACTGATGTTGAAGCTGAAACTCCAATACTTTGGCCACCTGATGCGAAGAGCTGACTCATTTGAAAAGACCCTGATTCTGGAAAAGATTGAGGGCAGGAAGAGAAGGGGATGACAGAGGATGAGATGGTTAGATGGCATCGTTGACTGCATGGATATGGTTTGGGTGAACTCCGGGAACTGGTGATGAACAGGGAGGCCTGGCATGCTGCTGTTCATGGNTCCTGGGTGTTCATTGGAAGGACTGATGTTGAAGCTGAAACTCCAATACTTTGGCCACATGATGCGAAGGGCTGACTCATCTGAAAAGACCCTGATGCTGGGAAAGACTGATGGCAGGAAAAGGGGATGACAGAGGATGAGCTGGTTGGATGGCATCACCGACTCAATGGGCATGAGTTTGGGTAAACTCCGGGAGTTGGTGATGGACAGAGAGGCCTGGAGTGCTGGAGTTCATGGTGTCGCAAAGAGTCAGACATGAGTGAGCGACTGAACTGAACTGAGTACCCATACATGATTTTATATGTCGTTTTCAGTAAATCTTCATTAAATGAAAAAGGGTAGAATTACATTTCACTTCCAAAAAGAAAGTTAACCATCTTAAAATCTGTAAAAGATATTAAGAAGTAAACCTGAAGGACACCTGGTTCCAGCAATGTGGCAGACTGAGCTAGTGGGGAACCTCTCACCAAAAAAAAAAAAAAAAAAAAAAAAAAAAAAAAA